>JAOXNR010019757.1:0-26713 GCA_028571225.1 Parsonsia alboflavescens
GTGACCTTTCTTGCCACAATGTTGACATGGAGGGTAATCTTTCTTTACTCCTGATCTTTTATTTCCAATTTTGCTTCGATTCCCAGGTGCAGAACTTTGTCCACTAGCAGCTTGAAACTTCTTGTTCTTGGGCCTAATATTCTTTTCATCATCTTGATGCTTGACTGGTAGAGCTCCTTCGATTACCCCTTCTTGCCTCATTACATGCCTCTACTCTTGTGCTTGCAAAGCACTTAAGAGTTCTGCTAGAGAAATCTTTGACAGATCCTTCATGTTTTCTAAGGTGGTGATGGTAACCTCAAATCTTTCAGGCACTGTTTCAAGGATTTCCTCAACAATCCTTGAGTCTTCCATAGAAGAACCCAATAATTTTACACGATTTGCTATGTTGAGTAGTCTGTCAGAATACTCTTTTATGGTTTCTGACTCCTTCATCTTTTGCAGCTCAAAGTCACGAACGAGGTTCAGCACCTGCATCCCTCGAATTCGTTCATCTCCTTTATACTCAGTTTTGAGATAATCCCAGATCTCCTTTGCCTGTTTCAATGACATGATACGACTGAAGATCATGGCGGAAACTATAGCAAACAGGCAGGCTTTTGCCTTGGCCTTCATTGTCTTCTTCTCCTTTTGTGCTGTAATTTGTGCCATGGTGGGATTGTTCGGTAGAAGAGGAATGTCCAACTCCTCTTCCACTACTTCCCAGAGATCCAAAGCTTCCAGGTATGTCTCCATGCGCACTGCCCAGGTTTGATAGTTATCTCCGTCAAACACCGGTGGAGCAACTGAGGAGAAACTAGCTTCGGTCTGCATAACCGCTCAAACTTACACATAGATCCCTTAAGAAGACAGCTCTAATACCAATTGTTGGAATTTTAGACTGAGATAGAAGAGAAAGCTGAGAGAACTTGTTTCAGATTGAAGGGAAATCAGAACACACCTTCATTAACATGGAGTATTAGAATTTAAAGGTAGAAAAGTAACAAACCACTAACAAAAATGTTCAGAAAAGTAGTCACTAACATCCTGTAATTCAACCACTAACATCAAATAATGAGGAACAACTTGGACTTCCAATAATGAGTAATAATGTTCAGCAATCCTAAGCATGTGTGAGTAATAATGTTCAGCAGTCCTAAGCACGTGTTCCAACACTAACTATATCTTCAATTTTTATATCTTGATCTTCGAAGAACAAACAACTAAGTAATAGACATGCTTTAGCTTCATTACTTGACAGATACTCATAGCTCAACTTAATGCATGAGAAAACAACTTTCTCTACATCATTAATGTTTAACTGTTTTGACTTCTTGAGCTGCTGAAGGGCATCCCTCCACACTTCTTGATCTTTACCTAGCAAAGCCCTCCCGACTGTTACAATTGCCAATGGCACACCTCCACATTCCCTAGCCACTTCCATGGCAATAATATCTAGATCACCCAACTCTGCATTCATTCTAAACAAATCCCAGGATGCTTCTTCTGATAAGAGTTTCACTGGAATTTCCGTTCTCTTCGGGAACCCCATGATGCTGCAAATATTTCACGGTCGACTAGTGACCGAAATCTTACAATTCTTGCCCTCAGCTCCATGAGGAATTCCAATCGCTAACAAGTTAACAGCTGCCCAGACGTCATCTAGTATTAGAAGTATCCTCTGCTTTCCAATTCTAGTGTAAAGTCTTCTAGCTCTTCCCTCCTCGCTTTCTTCACGAAACCTTAAATGCAGAATATCAGCAATTACAGCTTGAATCTTTCTCACATCTTGGTTTTTTGAAACAAAATCTTGTTTTTATGAAACAACAACCATTACAACTTCATCGAAAAGGCCACACACTTTAGCCATTTTACCAATCTCCTTTACTAGGGTTATCTTACCTAAGCCTCCCATGCCATGGACTCCAATAATCTCACAATCATCATCTTGCAACGCATCATAGATATGAGTCACTGCTTCTTTCTGATGCGAAATTATCTGTTGCACAGGATCTTTTTGTTGGGCAATGATATCATCAACTGTCTGCTTTTGTTGGACATTTTTCTGGTTCAAAGCAGATGTACTTTCTTCTACTACAATGTCACTTTTTTCAGATTTTTCTATTATAGCAAGAATTGCTGCTTCCATGGCTGGCTAGCTTTCTTTTGAATCTGCTTAATGTAAAATATAATAATAAAAGGTGTTACCAACAGTAAGAATTAAAATTTTTCATATTATATTTAACATACAGAAAATTGAGTAATAGAAACAAGTGTTTAAAACATTATTTCTTCTTGATAAGCAAAACCAACTTATGCTCATGATGTAGGATTGACTTTTGAAATGTCTTTCGCTTACGTTTTCGAGTTAGCTAAATTAATTCAACATTTAAAAAAGACAAAATCCACAACTGTCAATTTATTTGTTCTTTTACATGTACTTCAAATAATTTAATAATAGTAAAAGAAGAAATCTCTCAACTCTATCAGAAGAGGCAAATAAGTTAGTTTTTCAATATCCTGCAAGTTAATGTAGAATTTTCTCAAGGGTAGAAAGTTTGGAGGAAAACTTTAACAAAATTCTGCATATTTTCCTTAACTAGGACGAAAAGTTCAAACAAAACTCACAAGGAAATCATGTAGGAGAATAAAATATGGGTTTTGCAAACCATGCTAGAAGGAAACTAAATATCCTAGTTTCTTGTTTGTGTGACAGAAAAAACCCGAACTTTTGCTTCCAAGTCCACTAATGACCTATCAGGCTTATGGTGATTTTGATTTGTGTATACCAATTTCACTAATTATGTGGGTGTTGCATTGTTCCATAAAAAAATTGAATTGTTGAAATCAATGTTTTAGGAAGAGGTGGTTGATCTATTTGGGTTTGTTGATCTAGAGATGGAAGTAATAAGAAGGAAAAACCTAAACGGTGTTTGAGTGGTGTGAGAGCTCAGCAGCAGGTAGAAGAGGATTCTAGTGGCTATTTTCTTCGGAGTGTTCGTTTCTTTGTCTGGTATCTAGTGGCATTAATAACTGGGAATTGTGTTTGGAGGAAAAGCATTCGTGGTTCACGTGCTGGATACCTTCAATTTTGTTTCACAACTAACAATCTTTTAAATATCACCAGTAATTACTCAACTTATTTTTAGATATCATATATAATGGCTTTTTCTGATGGCTCCAAACCATGCTCAGATAAGAGTTTCTCTCATATAAGACTCCCAAGACTAGTTAGTAATCAACAGATGAATGGGACCAAATTTCAAAAGAGTATTTCAACAGATGTTGATGAAATCTATTGACCAAATAACATTGCTATATTGATTGCTTCAGCCAAAATATTCCTACACACACATGAATGTAAAAGCATATTACTAACTGTTCTATTCATGAGGTCTGGAACACCACTTTGGTGTGGTCTAAAAATGGACTTTTTTATCAATTAATCTTTCAACCATTGACTTCCATTTAACAAATGTTGGAACTTCGATTGAGTTTTCAGAAAATACACCCAAACCATTATGGAATAATCATCGATCAAAGTTATAAACCATTATGTTTTCAGACCATAAAGCTGGATATATGTGATCTAACAAGTTCTATCAAAGGCATTATTTCTCGTCTCTCTGTCCCCATGTCTTGCACTAAATAATTAATGTGGAAGTAATTGATTCAAGAGTACAATAGGAAAAAATTAAATGCAACCTTTATTTACGCGAAAAAAAAACAGATAACATGAGACAAACTAAAAAGGGAAATTAAGCCAAGGGAGGGAGTATTTATTAACCTCTCTCTCGCTAACCAGTCTTCTTTCTTTCTTTTCTAACACACACTTATCCCAGCGAAGTACTCCTTGAAACAGGGAGAGTTGATTCCTTGAAAACTATTACTGATGGGGTCCAAAAGTGTTGGACCGGGTCACCCCACGGACTCTGATGGCATTTCGCTATCGGCAGGGTGAGATGATAAGAAAAAAAAGTCACCGTGGTGGGCTGTCGCCCAGGGAAGTGCTCCGATGCCTATTTTTAGTATTCTGGGATTGTTTTCCAATAAAGAACAGTTCTCTATTGACTTGCTTAGCCTCCTTGGCTGATTGTGTGTTTTGTTTAAGTAGAGAGAGAGAAAGTTCATTACCTCCTGGAAATTAGGCCCTGTATTACATAATAGTAGGTAATTAGGATAACTGTGGGATACAGTCTATCCCGCTAATTCCTCCTAAGATCATGGGGTTTCCTTGGAACGAGAGATCTAGCCATTCACATCTCTGTGAGAGCTACGAGCTCACTAACCGACCTTCACACCAACTTGGTGACCTTCCCGTGGATGTTGAGGATCTTGAACACCTCTTCTGGTGAGGTCGTGTTGTATGATCCTTGGCTCCTTAGAGTGGCTAGGAGTCGCACACCAATGGTTGTGGCATGGAAGATCTATGATTCGGGATGGAGCTTGCCAGGTCAAAGTTGGGGTCCGGCAAGACCTCAGCTCGAGCTCATTAAGGAGGTCGGTGATAGCTGACCGCTTGCCCACGTGGCCTTGTTGACTCTATGAGTCTGACTCTTAGGTATAGAAGGCATTGGACCCTCTAACCCATTTGGGTTGACCTCTGTCCGAGTCCTGCCCATTTGAGTTGATTAGTCCGGGTCGTGCCCGTTTCACCCATCATTAGCCCCCTTTATGCTCAGCGAGCTTAGATGTCATTGGTGAATAAATTACCATCTTTGAGTCATTGCTGCCATAGGGTCTGCCGATTCCTTGTTGCAGCTAACTTCAAGGGTTTCTTTCCAATCGCATCTTTAGTCGAGAGCTGCAAGCTAGCTTATAATTTTTCGGCTCCAATCAGAGTCGTGCACACTTGGTCGCTGCATGGGAGGTACATGAGCAAGGCTGGGACTCATAAGGCCATAGGTCGTGGTCTAGTGAGGCCTCTGTTATGCTCATCTGGAGATCAATGTCCTCTGGGTCTGCGACCCCGTGAGGTCGACGGTAGGAAGTCCTTGCCACTAGCACCTCGGTACTCGCCAATATGACCTTCGAGCATTATAAGCTACCGTCTATAGGTCGAGAGTCTAACCTTCAGGCATGGAGGTTCACCATGCTGAGGTTGGGGACCCTTCCTTCCGGTATTGGAAGTTTCCACCTTCAGGCTGCGGGTCTGACTTTCAAGTATTAGAAACTACCATCTCTAAATCTTTGATTTGACTCGTAGGTATTCAATGGCTACCCTCTCCAAGTCGAGATCTTTTGAAAGGTTAAACAGCTTTCTCGCAACTATTTGTGAGATTGGCCTTCGGGTATTTTAAGATTTTCCATCTTCAGACCACGGCTCCTAGTAAAACAGTGTCCTTTTCTCACAACTGCTATTTTTGAGGGAGGACGCACTCCTTTGCTTTTGGAAAGCTTGGCGGGAAATCTATGCTGGAGAATCGACCAACTTCAGTTTTGGTAGCTCCGACCCATTTTGGAGTTGAAGAGACGATCCTCTTTTATTTGTTAAGACGTCGGGTCCCGAACCGGTGATTCACTCCAGATTTTGGGAGATTGACCCGCTTCTGTGACTTCGTCATTTGGTATAACCTTTAGATTTGGAGTTTGCGTAAACTTCTACCTCTCCCTTCCAGAGCTTTCGGCCTAGAACCTCCTCTTTTTTCCTCAGAACTTCAGCTTCTTCCAAGACATTTTTCTTTTCTCTACGATACTTTCGCTGAGTGAGTTTTCTTTTTCTCCTTTTCTGAAGAAGTTATACTTACTCTTTCTTTTATTGTGTTCAGTATGTCTACTTTGCCTAGTACTCCCTCATTCCAGTCAGGAGAGAGCACATCTTCTTCCACCTCTATTGATCTGGAAAACGGAATCTTTTACTTTCCTTCGGTGTTATCTAGGGCTCCCTTGGTAAAAACTACCACTTTTGAGCTTTCTAAGATAGAAGCTCACTACAAACCCCCTTCTCTGGACCTCGGCTCTATTTTTTAACTCGGTGGTGAATTGAGATTGGACAAGGGCGTAATTGTTGCTATTGAGAGGCATGAACGTGCCACAGTAGGCATTATGGACACATAGTCCTTTATACCTCTACCCTTAATGGAGGTGTTCTTCTTCCTAACATTCAACCCTTGTTTTTTGATCTTGCTTTCTTCTTGCAATTTTCCCTAGCCCAGCTTGTGCCTAATTCTTTTTGAACAGCGGTTGCCTTTATTGCAACCTGTCACCTTTACGGGGTTCCAGTCTCTCTGGAACTTTTTAGGTGTTTCTTTAGGCTAGCTGTCTCTTCAACATCCAAATACCTTCAATTTCTTTCTCGACACAAGTTGGTAGGTCCCTTCCAAAACTCCGTGGGGGAGTGGAAACCCTTCTTCTTCTTTGCTCACCTTCCAAGCCAGTTGATTAGGTCCGAGGTCTATCCAAATTGGAACCTTAGCCGCATATTTTTTAACGAACTTCCTGACTTGTCCGTTGAACTAACCGAGTATAGGGATTTCCTCATAGGTCTAATCGATTCTGGCAAGCATAAGTTGGGATGTACTATCCCCGTCTGGCCTGAGGCTTTCCTTCGATCTGTTGGATTAGGGAAACTAGCAGAACGCAATCTTTCTTCCCTCCAAAATTATTTGGGGATACCTTCTTTCGGTAGGGAGAACTATTTTGTTTACTGGGTTATTGTTTTTGCTGATCCAGTTCTAATAACTTCTTCTTTTGGTTCTTTCTTGCAGTGATGAAGGCATCAAAGGCATCAAAATGGTTTCGCAATGGTTCTCAAGGTCCAGAGGATAGGGGTCAAGGTTTTGCTGCCATATCTTCTGCCAGGGTACCTATTGCCAAGGTTCCTCTTCCACAGGGTGGAGGAAGGGTGGTGGTGGCTGAAAAGACCCGAGAAGCCTTCAAACCATAATCCACAACTGCTAGGATAGCTCCTTCCGACCGTCCTATCAAAATTCCTTCGACTCTCGCATCTTCCCCTTCTTCCCAACTCGGGAAAAAGGTGGCTCCAAGCCCTTTCGGAAAACGGAAAAACTTGGTGACTTCCTTAGAGTCCCCCGCAACCTTCCCAGGCTACGCTATGGAGGAGATCACTGAGGCCTTCAAATGGCTGGGAGGTGCTGTCTTGGCCTCTCGCACTTCTGAGGCACCTGGAAGAGAGGTTCCTGACCTTGCTACGGAGGAGTCAGATTCCTTATTGCAAGGGCCCCACCCTCAATCATTCTTGATGGAATGTACTCCGTCAGTTGATTGGGAGATCTACAGGCAGTTAACTAACAAGGAGCTTGACAGGTTTGGGGCCTTCTTTCTTGCTGGGGTGAGTTTTTGCAATCTCCTGTTAACTTATGTTTGCTTTTGTTCCACCCTAAGTGCGTTAAATAACTTTCCCCTTTTTCTCTATAGGGTCACCTCATTTTCGGCGACTGGTTGAGAATTGGGATTTGAGAGAAACAAAAAGAACCGGGAATTTGCCTCCTACTTTCTGAGCTACAGGATAACAAGGCTCGCCTGGAGAGGGAGAATGCCAAACTTATTGCTTCTGCCGAGTCGTCCAAGGCTTCTGTTAAGCACTCAAAACAACTTCTTGAGGCATGTCAGAAAGAAGTTGCAGATGCCAAAGCTGCTAGTGGGGTCATCTCCCAAGTTCTGGACCTATCTGAAAAGAGGAACGAAGTGCAGGAGGAGCGTATCAAAACTCTCAAGGTCTAGTTGGAAGATTTTTAGGGACTCTGCGTTGAAGAAGGCAACTTGGTGCTAGAAAGGCTAGAGGAAGTCCCTGCCTTCCAGGAGGATGTGCAATCTCTGCTAAGGCCCCAGATAATCTCTCTATATGCTGAGGTAGTAGATGACTTCAAGGGGCTCAACCCGGGGATGAAGACTATTCCAGAGTTTGATGCTGATTTCTACCATCCAGAATTAGCCATTCCCCTTCCCTGGCTGCAAGAGGATCAAAAACAAGCTTCCCAATACCTTGACATAGGTTGGTCAAGGTGATGAGGGCCCAACGCAAAAGGGAAAAGCTCTAGTTGAGACGGGTCGTGAGGTTGTGGTCATCACCCTTTTAGCCATGGCAACTCCTGAAGGTATTCCTGTCTTCTTGGGCTCAGATACTTTCGACGAAATGTTTCCTCAGCTTGTGAATGAATATTTCGGGGAAGGTACTCAGCCTTTTAGCATTTTCCATGTTTGCCATGGGAGTGCCTTTATCTGATTAAGTTATCGACTTGTCTGACAGGGACCTCTTGTGTAGCCCCTCAGAGCAGCTCTATGGACCCTCCAAGTGGTTTCATCCCTGCCAGCATCCCAGCAAAAGTGGAAGAAGATAAAGATGATGTACCCCTTATGCGTCACTCTCAGAAATAGCCTCGAGTTTTTGTAATAGTTTAGGATTCTTAACTATTTGTTTGTTGAGTTGAGTACTGGATACTTTGCAGAGGTCTGTTTGTGGCCTTCTGTTTCATTATATTTTTTTTCTTTTTTTGCTACACTTGACACAGTTCAGGGAGTCTGTTTGTGGCTCTCTATTCTCTTTTTTGCCCTTTTTATGAAGCTACTCAGTATTTTCTACCTCTGCATTGAGCAATGTTTATGATCTTCGCACTCACGGTTCTTCAAACAATTGCATGCTTGTATAATTGAACTATTTTTTCATTCAGGCAACTAACGCAAACATAACAACCAAATAAGCCTTAAAAGAACTTAGCTTTAAACTGTACTGAGCTCATTGAAGCCACTGTTGAGGTCATTGTTGAGTGTTTGGGGTCACCATGATCTGCCAGGTTCATGAGGTCTTTCATAACTTAGATGACCTTTAGGCGTAGAACTTTTTTAAATGACAAGCATTCCTAGGTCTCAAGAGTTGTCTTCCCTCGAGATCTGCTAGTTTGTAGCTCCCTTCTTTGTGGACTTCTTGGATTAGGTAGGGTCCCTCCCAGCCTTCTTGCAGCTTGGTCAATTGACCTTGTTTGCCAACGTCTGACCTTTTGAGCACCATTTCTCCAACTGCAAAGTGTCTTTCTTTCACTTCCTTGTTGAAAAAATTTGTTACTTACTTTTTATAAGTTCTATCTACTTTAGTTGCCTTGTTTCTGACTTTTTCGAGGAGGTCGAGCTCTGCCCTTCTCTCCCCCTCGTTTAAGACTAAGTCATACTCGATCAGTCTTAAAGACATCATCCCAACCTCAATTGGCATTATCGCCTCTACTCCGAAGAACAAGCTAAATGGGGTTTCCCGAGTGGTTTTTTTAGGTGTGGTTCTGCATGCCCATAGTATACTTTGGATTTCGTTTGGCCAGTCTGCTTGGCGACCTTCTCTCTCGAGCTCAGTGTGCCTCTTCTTCAGTCCTTCTAGGATTGTTCGGTTTGTGACCTCTGCTAGTCCGTTGGCTTGTGGATGAGCTCCGGAGGTCAATCTTTGCTCAATGTGAAGATTCTAGCAGAAGATCTTGAATGGGTCACCGATAAATTACCGGCCATTCTCCACACAAATGATTGAACTTTTTGCCATGAGATCACCGTCAGTGGCTTTGCTTCATCCCGTTTGGTGAAGTATTCCACCGCAACTATGAGGAATTTGGTACCCCCCACTCCTTTCAAGAAGGGTCTGAGGATGTCAATTCCCCATATGTCGAATGGTATTGAGGCATTGATTGGTTGGTATTTCACGGGTGGGAGATGTGATTTGTTCCCATGTAGCTGACAGCTTGTACACTTCTGTATGGTTGTCTTTATGTCAGCGACCATTGTGGGCTAATAATACCCCGTCCGCAGGATCTTCTTGGCAACAGTTTTTGCTCCTATATGGGAGCCACATATGCCGCTATGCACCTCGTCAATCACATATTTTACGTCCTTGGGACTTAAGCATTTGAGTAGTGGCCATGTATATGACCTTCTGTAAACCTCGTCATCTCCTATCAAGATGTAGCCAGGTGCCCATCTTTGCACTTGGCGAGCTTCCTTCTAGCTTTCGAGGAGGTCTTTGTGCTTAAGGAATCTGAAGAATGAGTATCTCCAGTCTGCTTGATCCTCTATAACTAGGCTTTCTTCTTGATCAATGCTGAGAGAATACAACTGCTCTGCAAGCTGCTCGGCATTGGTTCCATCTATCTCTCGGTAGACTTTGGACAGTTTGTCTACTTCTAAATTTTGGTCCCTTGCAATCTGCTCAATGAGGAAGTAACCAAGTTTTGAAATCATGTCTCTTACTCTTTTGAAATACTTTACCATATTGTCTTCTCTTGCTTCATAGTCCCTAGCGACCAGGCTAGCTACAACTTGTGAGCTTGTTTTGGCTTGTAGTTTCTACCCTTTGAGAGCTCTTACAAGTCTTAGACCTGCTACGAGAGCTTCATATTCGGATTCACTGTTCGAGGTTGGGAAGCTATACTTCACGGAGTAAGTGATTCTCACTTCCTCGGGGCTGATCAGTACAATCCCCACACATGCATTTTCTTTCTCTGTGGACATGGTCCATATATAATTTTCACAAGTATTCATGTGCTCCAATGGAGCTACAGTAAATTCCTCTACGAAGTCTGAGAGAGCTTGAGCTTTGATGCCCTTCCTTGGTTCGAACTGGATTTGATATCCTGAGAGCTCGAGAGACCATTTCATTGTCCTGCCTGAGAGCTCAGGCTTTGCCAGAGCTTGTTTCAACCGTAAGTTGGTTAGGACTCTTCTCGGGTAAGCTTCAAAATATGGCTTTAATTTCCTTGAGGTGATAATTATGAGATATAGAAATTTCTTGAGGTAAGTATATCTAGTTTCTGAACCTCGGAGCAAACGGCTAACATAATAAATATTAAATTGCTTACCTGACCTTTCTACTACTAATATTGAGCTTACAGCCTTTTCAGTTGCAATCAGGTACAAACTGATTTCTTCTCCTAATCTCGGGGAGACAAGTTGAGGAGGTTTGCCCAGAAAATTCTTTAGTTTGATGAATGCCTCGTGATAGATTTCAAACCACTGAAAGTCTTTTGGCTTATTTACAAGGCCATCTTGCTGATAAAGCATCCTACAGTTGCCATTTTTTTAGCCAGACTCTGTAACTCCTTGAGGTTTCTAGGAGGTGCCATTTCCAACAGAGCTCTGATCTTGTCTGGTCTTGGCATCTATGCCTCTCCCCAAGTTCATGAATCCTAGGAACTTTCCTGCAGAGATTCTGAAGGTGCATTTCTCCGGGTTGAGCTTCATGCGAGCAGCTTTCAAGGTTTGAATGGCTTCCCGGATGTCTTCTATGAAGTCTCCTGTAGTTTTGGACTTGACCATTATGCCATCCATGTAGACCTCTATGTTCCGCCCGAGCTGCCTTTTGAAGACCTTGTGTATTGCACCTTGAAATTCTGCCCCGGCGTTTTTCAAATCGAAAGGCATCTTGATGTAGCAATAGGTCCCACCCTCTGTGACGAAGGAGGTCTTTTCCATGTCCTCTAGAGCCATCGGAATTTGGTGGTATCCCTTGTATGCGTCAAAGAAACATAGCCATTGGTATCCGGCTATGGAGTAAACCATCTGGTCAATACTGGGGATTGGGTAGGAATCCTTCTGACAATATTTGTTAAGTGTGGTGAAGTCCACACACATTCTCCACGTCCCTTCTTTCTTTGGGACCACAACCGGATTAGCTAGCCTCTCTAGGCATGCCACCTCTTTCAAGATTCCTACGGCGAGAAGAGCTTGGACTTCTCTTGCAATGACCTCATTGCGTTCAGGCACAAAGGTTCACTTCTTTTGTTTTACAAGTTTAACATCTGGCTTGAGCCCGACCTTGTGTTCTGCAATTTCTCGGTCAACTCCTTCGAGGTTAATGGGCAACCAGGTGAAGACCTTCAAATTTTCTTCAAGGGAATCTACTAGTTTTCCGATGGCCTTTGGAGGGAATTTGGGCTTAAGAAAGACTTTCTCTCCATTTTCTACAACTTGAATTCAGAGATGGTCATCCTCTTTTGGAGGTCAATGCATTCCTCTTGCTTGAGCTCCAGGGAGCTTTATTCATTGTCTTCCTCGAGATAACATTCAGCAACCATTTGTCTATCCCCTTCAAGTGTAATCCAAGTGTTACCAACCTGAATCCTCATGTTGTAGTTGAGCAAAAGGATCTCTGCCCGCAAGTTCATAACCCCTTTTCGGCCAAGTATGGCATTATTGGTTCTAGGGGCGTCCACAACCATCCAGTCCATTGTTTCTGTGACATCTCCATTGCCTGTTCAAACTGTGGTGGGGACTTGTAGGATTCCATCAGCGTAAGTTGTCCTGCTATTGAAACTGGTCAAAGTTGTGTCTGAATTTAACAACGAGCTTCAGTCATTTCCCATCTGATCAAAGGCTTTGCAATATAGGACGTTGATGGCATTCCCAATGTCGACCAGGATTTTCTTCACCAGGAAGTCACCCACCTGGAGCGACACTATTAGGGGCTCTGAATCTCCCCCTCGAGCCCGCTTCGACCTTCTCTCGATGGCATTTATCTCGCCAACAGGGGGCCTTTGGTTGTGTGGACCTGCTAGTGGCGGATTTGTTGGTCCTGCGTTTTTTGTCAAAAATTCCTTTAGGTGGCCTTCTTTTATCAACCTCTCAACCTCACACTTGATGTTGAAGCAATCCTCCGTGAGATGGTCCTGATCTTTATGGTAGTGGTAGCACTTTGCCGGATCTCTTTTGGCCACAACACTCTTGAGAAGCCTGGGCCGCTTGAGAAGACCTCTCTTCTCCATGACCATCATGACCTCGATCCGTGATGTTTTGAGTGGAGTGGCCACAAGGACGGGAATGACCTTCCTCTAATCAGAAGTTTAGCCCTTAGGTGAAGCTCTTTCCTATCTCGCTTTTGTTTTTGAGAACTCCTCGGGTGTCCCCTGTTGTCTCTGTCTATGTCTGAAGTGAAGCCTGGGATCTTCTTCTGCACCGTAGTTACCTCAACCTTTATTAGTTTTTCTAAGAGCAACTACAGCCCCTTGATTGTTTTTATATGTTCCTCAGCCAGTTTGACTGCCATGTACCCCCCTTGCAAACCTTGCTTGAATGTAATGATGTAGATGGCATCGTTTTTCTACTCAATCTCCACTGCTTCATCATTGAAACTACTATAGTAGCTTCGGGTGCTCTCACCGACCTTCTGTTTCATGAGGAAAAGGTCATTGATATCCTTTTCGCACCTCGTGCGACTTCGGTAGTTTTTCAGAAATAGCTCTTTCAGTAGTATAAAGCCTGAGATGCTTGCCTCTGGGATTCCCTTGAACCAAGATTAAACCGTTTTAGTTAGCATGGACTTGAAGGCTTTGCATTTGACATAGTCGAGATGTTCGAACATCTCCATGTAGGAGACATACTCATCAATGTACTGCTGAGGTTCTCCAGTTCAGTCATATTTTTTCTCCAATTGTGGAGCTTTGAAGCCAGAGGGCGTCCTGGCTACACGGATGCTATGGACAAACGGCGAAGGCTCGGTAAAGTCCACAGTGCTTTGTTACTCCTGATTGGCTAGGGGAGTTGCTCCCCTTAGTGGGTCGGGGGCTGCAACTCAACTGTTTTCACCGGTCATTTCGATCAAGCTACGGCGAGGGACCATCCTTTCCCCAAGAGGAGTTAGCAGCTAGCTCCCTTGTCCTTCAGGAACTGCATCTAGCTCTTGGCTCTTAGAAATGGCTGCTCGGTTAAGCCTATATCTTAGGTCGTACCCTCTTCCATTGTTGAGGGTTTCTCTGAGGTCGGTCATTGGGGGGTGCTCGCTCCGTGTGACCTCTATCCGGATTGACCTGCTTCTCAGCCTGATCCATTGCTCACGGGGTTGGTCCTTGCCACTGAAGGCTGAGGCTTGTCCAATTGAGTGTGCCCGGTTTGGCGCCTGGGTGGCTGCATATCCCTTCCAGAAAGCATTGGAGTACGTCCTGTGGAAATGTAATCTCTCCTTCCAGAGATCCTTTCCGGAGCCGACACCGTTCTTTCCATCAGATTTGCAAGCATGGATACTCTAGTTCCTCCAGACCTTTGTGCGCTGGGCGGTCTTGAATTGTTGGCATTCTCCATAAGATCTGTTTGTCCCTGTTGCTGGTCCTATTGTGTGCGGGGCTCTAGGTTGTTGTTATCAATAGCCCGTATTGGTTGCCATATTTCAGGCACTATTTCTCCAGTGCCTAATTGTGTTCTGCCAATGGCCTACCGCGGCGTGGCGATTGAACACGCGAAGGCTGCAACTGAGCAATCAGAATTTGTTTGTGTATGGGAAAAAGGCTAAGCTTTTTGTTACAAACATCAAACAGATAGTGCCAGAAGTGACGAGGTCCAAAAGGGTTGGACCAGGTCACCCCATAGATTCTAATGGCGCTCAGCGATCGGCAGCCTGAGATGATAAGAAAAATAAGTCATCGGAGTGGGCTGTCGCCCAAGGAAGTGCTCCGATGCCTAAGTTAGTATTTTAGGAATGTTTTCCAATAAAGAACAGTTCTCTATTGACTTGCTTAGCCTTCTTGGTTCATTGTGTGTTTTGTTTAAGTAGAGAGAGAGAAAGTTCATTAGTCCTGCCCGTTTCACCCATCAATTACATTAATATTTAAGACTTAAACAATAAATAACCGTCTTGTTTCGAAAATAAGATATATGAATCAAATCAAATTAGCAAGGAAGGTGATTTTTACATAATTATGCTAAGTTTTATATCCATTTTGTGTCATTATCTTATGCAATATAGCTTAATTATGTCGTTTTAGATCTTTGAAAATCAGTTTTGGAGAAAACCGTCCTAAGTATGAAAAATCAGTATGAACTGGCCAGTTCAGCCCTTGAACCTGTCGATTGAGGATTGAACTAGTCGAGTCAGATTAATAAACTGGTTGGGGTCAAATTGAAAAAATTAAAAGGCCAGACAACTAGATTGAAAAAAAAACCCTTGGAAGAACAAAAGAATGTGTAGTGGATCTGCAGCAGTGGAAGAATGTGTAGTAGATCTGTAGCAGTGGAAGAATGTGTAGTAGATTTGCAGCAGTGGATGTTTTTGTAGAAGAACAAATTTCTAATGTTCATGAAAATGTTGAACCGATGAGGTGGAAAACCATACAATAAAAAGCATTGGATTCCTTCCGTTTGTTACCCATGAAATAAGAGGCAGAAACAAATCTGCTGCTAATGGATACTACCACAGCTTTTGAAGTAAATAAATTAGTAGTTATCCTCTTTGCTCAGAGAAAAGTAGTTGTTGTTGGCTATTGAATAGAGGGAGAAGATATAACCAAGCAAAGAATTTGTGTAGTACCTCTTAATTGGTGCAAATCAAGAACCGTAGAGCAGCTTTCCACCAATATCAGTCAAAAACTTCAGTAACAAATGCACATAATTAATTATTCTTGATGGGGTCCAAAAGAGATGGGTCGGATCACCCCGCAGATCCTAAAGGAGCTCTACATCAGCAGCCTGAGAGATAAGAAAGAGAGGTCACCAGAGTGGGCTCTCACCCGGGAAAGAGCTTCAATGCTTAAGTTAGTATTCTGGGAAATTTTTTTGGTAAGGATTGTTCTCAGTTGCTTAGTTACTTCCTTAGTCCGTAGACTGATTAGATGTTTTGTTTAAGTAAAGAGAGAAAATCAATTGCCGCTTAAAATTTGGCTCTCCATTACATAACAATAGTTAATTAGGATAACTGTGGGATTCAGCCTAATCTCGCTAGTTGCTCCTAGGATCTCGGAGTTTCCCTGGAACGAGACATCTTGCCATTCACTTCTCTGTGAGAACTACAAGCTCGATAGCCGACTTTCAAACCAACTTCGCGACCTCCCCGTGGACGCTGAGAAACTCGAACATCTCTTCTGGTGAGGTCGCGCCGAGTGATCCTTGGCTCCTTGGAGTGACTAGGAGCTGCGTGCCTGTGGTCGTGGCATGGAAGATTTATGATTCGGATCGGAGCCTGCCAGGTCGAAGTCGGGGTCTGGCAAGACCTCAGCTCGAGCTCATTTAGGAGGTCAGTGACTTGGGAGGTCGGTGGTGGCGAGTTGCTTACCTACTCGTCCTCGTTGACTCTATGATTCTGACTTTCAGGTATTGAAGGCATGGGGCCCTCTGGCCCATTTGGATTAACCTTAGTCCGAGTCCTGCGTGTTTGGGTTGACTAGTCCGGATCGTGCCCATTTCACCCATCATTACCCCCCTTTAGGCCCATCAAGCTGCTTGGTCGTTGGTGCCTAAATTACCATCCTCAAGTTGTAGCTACTACTAGGTTTGCTGATTCCTTACAGTAGCTAACTTCTAGGGTAACTTTTCATTCGTGTTTCTAGTCGAGAGCTACAAGCTAGCTTTATAATTTTTTGGCTTCAAGTAGAGTCGTGCACACCTAGTCACGGCATGAAAGGTACATGAGCAAGGCTGGAACTTACAAGGATGGCAGGTTGTGGTCTTGTGAGTCTCTGTCCGCTCATCTGGAGGTCAGTGACCTCGAGGTCCTTGACCCATGAGGGCGGCAGTTGAAAATGTTTACCCACTCACACCTCGGGGACAACATGACCTTCGAGGATTATAGATTACCATCTACAAGTCACGAGTCTGACCTTCAAGCGTAAAGGATCACCATCTTGAGGCCAGGGACCCTTCCTTCAGGTATTAAAAGTTACCAACTTCAGGCCGCGGGTCTAGCTTTCAGGTATTAAAAATTACCATCTCCATGTCTTGGATCTGACTTTCAAGTATTTAGGGGTTACCATCTCTAAGCTGTGATCTTTTGAACAGTTTTCTTGCAACTGTTTACGAGGCTAACCTTCAGGTATTTTAAGGATTACCATGTAGAGGTTGCAACTCTTGGTAAAACTATGTCTTTTTTCTTCTGGTTTAGTTCTCTTTTATGAAAGAATGCATTCCTTTGCTCCTGGAAAGTCGGCAGGAAAATCCTTAGACAAAGATGTCAAGGGAGCACCACTGAAGAAGAAATTTTCCAAAGACTCTCAACATTCTCCTTAAGCTAAATCCATATGCAAATACTGTAAGGAGGATGGATTCATTGGCTAAGGACCTGCGTGTTGAGTTCAAGAAGGAGAAGTTCGCCAAGAAAAGAACACCGATCTCTAAGGAGGAGGCATCTGCTATCAAATCTGTGAGAAGATCTCTATTGAAGATTGCCCCGTTTTGTTTTTGACAGCTCCGACCCGTTTCCTGTCTTTGAAGAAAACACTGTGCTTTTTCTTCTTTTATTTTCTGAGAAGGAGTCAAGGTGGGTTTTGTCTCTGAATCATGGACCCACCCTAGATTTGGGAGAATTTAGAACGTTTCAAGAGTTCCAGGGTTTCCTTGTTTGATTCTAATTAGGATTCCTTCAAATCCTAGAGATTTACTTAAACTCTTTTTTCATCCCGCCAGGATTTTACAGAGCTTCATCTCACTGTTTCCTTCTCTTCTCCAGCACAAGCATTCTGCCCTTTTCTGGACATCTTGTTCTTCCTTCAAGGCTTCATCGAGTGAGTTACTTCTCTCTTTCTGAAAAATTTTATATCTTTTTTCTTTTCTCAATATATCGACTGCGTCTGTCTCGTCATCTTCTAAGACCAGTGGATCCATATCCTCTTCTTCCTTCGTAGACTTAGAGAATGAAGTTTTTTATTTTCCCCCAGCAAAACCTAGGGCTCCCTCGGTAAAAACTGAGACCTTCAAGTTTTCTGACACAGAGGCTCATAATACCCCTTCTCTTCTGAACCGTAGTGTTGTCTTCCAACTTTGTGGTGAGTTGGGCTTGAGTAAGAATGTGATCTTTGCCGCTGAGGTGCATGAGAGTGCGTATAGCAAGCATGATGGACACATAGTCCTCTATAGTGCCAACCTCAAGGGAGGCATCTTACTTACATATATCCACCCTTTATTCTTTGATATTGTTTATTTTTGGCACCTTTCCTTGGCCCAATTGGTGCCCAATTCTTTTAGGACGGTGGTCTCCTTTGTTGCCACTTGCCATCTGTGCGGAGTCCCAGTCTCCTTGGAACTCTTTAGGTGGTTTTATAGATTGGGGGTCTCCTCAACGTCTACAGGTGAGGGCTGGTTCCTTCAATTCTCTCCTCGACATAAATTAGTTGGCCCTTTCCAATCCTCTACAGGGGAGTGGAACCTCTATTTTTTTTGTTCCAGTGGCCCCATTCCCAATGTTTTCTGATCTAGTGTGCTCCTCCCGTTGACAAGAGATCTACCGGCAATTGACAGATGAGGAGGTTGGGAAATTCGGGGCATCCCTCTTTGGTGGGGTAAGCCACTTCTGATGGAGCACCAAGATGTCAAAGCTCATTCGGAAAAGAAGGTCATTAGCCTTTCTGCCTCAACAAAGTCATCCAAGCAACTTCTCATCAAATGCGATAGGAATGTTACCGAAGCTCGACTGAAAGATGCCTTTGTTGCCACTTGCCATCTTTACGGAGTCCCAGTCTCCTTGGAACTCTTTAGGTGGTTTTATAGATTGGGGGTCTCCTCAGCGTCTACAGGTGAGGGCGGCTTCCTTCAGTTCTCTCCTCGGCATAAATTAGTTGGCCTTTTCCAATCCTCTGCCAGGGAGTGGAACCTCTATTTTTCTTTGTTCCAGTGGCCCCGTCCCTAATCTTTTCTAATCTATTGTGCTCCTCCCGTTGATCGAGAGATCTACCGGCAATTGACAGATGAGGAGGTTGGGAAATTTGGGGCATCCCTCTTCGGTGGGGTAAGCCACTTCTGATGGAGCTCCAAGATGTCAAAGCTCATTCAGAAAAGGTTGCTGGCCTTTCTGCCTCCGCAAAGTCATCCAAGCAACTTCTCGTCACATGCGATAGGAATGTTACTGAAGCTTGAGCTACCAATGAGAGGGAATACAAGGTATTGGATACTGCAAAGAAGAGACTGGCTGAGGAAAAGGAGCTCAACCAGAAGCTTGAAGCCAAGCTGGAAGATCTTTGGGGGCTCGATGATGAGGATGGTGAACCCATGATGGAGAAGCTGGAGGAGGTCCCTGCCTTCCAAGTGTATGTGCAGTCTCTGTTATGGCCTCAGTTGATGTCTCAATACACTGAGATTGTCAATGAACTCAGGCAGCTCAACCCTAGGTTGAAAACCAATCCTAAAACAGATTCCTGCCTTTACCACCCCGGGTTGGTTGCCTCCCTTTCTTAGGAGAAGAATACCAGAAACAGCTTCTCCCGAAGAGGTGATGGTGGCTGAGTCTCTTGCCCAAGTCAGTGAGGTTGGGGAATATCCTTCTTTGGAAGGGAAGGAGATTGTGGAAGGCACTGATGGGGGGGAGGATATTCTCAACATCACCCAATACTCTATGGCCTCTCTTGAAGGTATTTCCATCTTTCAAGGTTCGAATTATTTTGCAAAAATGTTTCCCCACCTCCTGAATGCTTTCTTTCGGGAAGTTACTCAACCTTTCCAAATTTTTCATTTGTCCTTAGATGTGCCTTGTTTGATCCTGTTGTTGATTTGGCTGGCAGGTACCTCGGCTACAGCCTTTCCTAGCAGTCTTGTTCTCGCTAGTATCCTAGCAGAGGAGGAGGATGATGGAGATGAAATTCCTCTGGTGTAGCGTCAGGCTCATAAATAGTTCTAAGTTTTTTCTTCCTGGTATCTTTACTATTTTTTGCAAGTACTGGATATTTCGCAGAGGTCTGTTTGTGGCCTTCTGCTTTTATTTTCTGCTGCATATTAACATCTCAACAGGGGTCTATTTGTGACCTTTTGTGTTTTGTTTTCTTGCCTTTGATATACAGCTACTTAATTTCAGTCGCAGCTCGGAGCAACACTTCTGATTTCCTAACTCGTAATATCTCAGCAATTGCATAATTGTATAACTGAACCACTTTTCAATCAGGCATTTAACATAGGCATAATACCCCTGTAAGCTTTAAAAAACTTAGCTTTAATCTATGTTGAGCTCGTTGAGGGTACCATTGAGGTCGTTGTTAAATTTGTAGTAGGTCTAGGAGGTCTCCAATGACCTTTTGGCACAGAGGTCTTCAATGGTCCTTAGGTGTAGAACTTCTTCAAGTGGAGAGCATGCCAAGGTCTCAAGAGTTTTCCTCCTTCGAGATCAGCTAATTTATAGCTTCCTCCTTTGTGGACTTCTTAAATCAGATAGGGTCCTTCCCAGCTTTTGTGCAGCTTGGTTAGCTGGCCTTGTTTGCTGACTTCTAACCTTTTGAGGACCATCTCTACAACTATAAAGTGTCATTCTTTCACTCGCTTGATGAAAAAATTTGTTGCCTACCTTTTGTAAGTTCTATCTACCTCAATTGCCATGTTTCTTACCTCTTCAAGGAGATCAAGTTCTTTCCCTCTCTCCCCCTCATTTAAGATGTCATTCCAACCTCAGCTGGCATTATTACCTCTGCTCCAAAACATAGGCTGAATGGGATCTCTGTTGTAGCCTTTCTGAGTGTGGTTCCGTATGCCCATAGTATTTTTGGGATCTTGTTCGGCCAGTCTGCATTGCGACCATCTTTCTCGAGCTCAGTGAGCCTCTTCTTCAATCCTTCCAGGATTGTTCTGTTTGTGATTTCTGCTAGTCCGTTAGCTTGAAGGTAGGCTACAGAGGTCAATCTTTGCTCAATGTGGAGATTTTCACAGAAGGACTTGAATGGGTCACCAGTTAATTGCCTTCCATTATCTGAGATGACGGCTCGAGGGATCCCAAATCTGCATACAATGTTTCTCCACACAAATGATTGAACATTTAGGGACGAGATTGCTGTCATCGATTCTGCTTCAACCCATTTGGTGAAGTAGTCTATAGCAACTATGAGGAACTTCGCATCCCCCATTCCCTTTGAGAAGGGTCCAAGGATGTCAATCCCCATATGTCAAATGGTACTAAGGCATTGATGGGCTATTATTTCACAAGTGGAAGATGTGACTTGTTCCCATGCAACTGGTAGCTCGTGTATTTTTGCATGGTTGCCTCAATGTCAACGACCATTGTAGGCCAATAATATCCTATTTGTAGGATTTTCTTTGCGACAGTTTTCACCCCTATGTGATGGCCACATGTACCGCTATGTACCTCATCAATCACGTATTTACCCTCTCTTGGACTCAAGTATTTCAGCAATGGCCAAGCATATGACCTTCTGTATACCTCGTCATTTCCAATTAGGATGTAGCGAGGTGCTCATCTTCGCACTTGGCAAACTTCCTTTTGGTTCTCAGGGAGGTCTCCTTGTTTAAATAAATCTGAAGATTGGATATCTCCAATCTGCTTGATCCTCTATAACCAGGCTTTCCTCTTGATCAATGTTAGGAGAGCATAACTGCTCTATGAGTAGCAAGGCATTGGTTCCAGCTACCTCTCAGTAAACCTTGGATAGTATGTCTGCATCTAAATTTTGCTCTCTTGGAATATGCTCAATGAGGAAGTAGTCAAGTTTTGAAATCATATCTCTTACTCTTTTGAGATACTTAACCATATTGTCTTCTCTTGCTTCGTATTCTCCAGTGACCTGACTGGCTATGACTTGTGAATCTGTTTTGGCGTGCAATCTCTGCACTTTGAGAGCTCCTACAAGCCTTATACCTGCTAAAAGAGCTTCATATTTGGATTCATTGTTCATGGTTGGGAAGTTGTGCTTCACAGAGTCAGGGATTCTCACTCCCTCAGGGCTGATTAGTACAATCCCCACACCTGAATTCTCTTTTTTCCAGGACCCATCCGTGAACATGGTCCATATCTCGCCTTTACAAGTACTCGTGTACTCCAGTGGAGCTCTGGTACATTCTTTTATGAAGTCTAAAAAAGCTTGAGCTTCAATGGCCATCCTGGTTCAATCTGGATTTGATACCCCAAGATCTCAAGAGACCAGTTCATTGTCCTACCTTCAAGTTCAGGCTTTGCCAGCGCTTGTTTCAACAATAAGTTGGTTAGGACCCTTATCTTTCTACTATTAATACTGAGATCACTGCCTTTTCAGTTGCGGCCAGCTACATAAGGATTTCTTTTCCTGATCCCAGGGAGATGAGTTGAGGAGGTTTGCCCAGAAAATTCTTCAGCTTGGTGAACGCCTCTAACAGCTTTGAAACCATTGAAAGTCATTTGGCTTTTTTATGACATCATAGAATCTTTCTCCTTTGTCTGCCACCTTGCTGATAAAGCATCATAGAACCGCCATTTTTCCTGCTAGGCTCTGTACTTCTTTGACTTTTCTGGGAGGTTCCATATCCAGCAGAGCTTTGATCTTGTCTGGGTTGGAATCAATGCCTCACTCCAAGATCATAAAGCCTAGGAACTTTCCTGCGGAGACCCCGAAGGTGCATTTCTTCGAGTTGAGATGTGAGCAGTCTTCAAGGTTTGGAAGGTTTCGAGGATGTCCCCCATGAAATCTTCTGTAGTTCTGGATTTAATCACCATGTCATCCACGTAAACCTCGATATTTCGCCCAAGCTGCTTCTTGAAAATTTTGTGCATCGCCTGCTGAAATTCTGCCCCGACATTTTTCAAACCGAAAGGCATCTTGGTGTAACAATAAGTCCCGACTAAATGATGAAGGAGGTCTTTCCCATGTCTTCAAGGGCTATTGGAATCTAGTGGTACCCTTTGTATGCATCAAGGAAACATAGCCACTGGTACCCAATTGAGGAGTCTACCATCTGGTCAATACTAGGAAGGGGGTAGGAGTCTTTTTGGCAAAATTTGTTCAATGTGGTAAAGTCTACACACATCGTCCATGTCCCTTCCTTCTTTGGTACCACCATAGGATTGGCCGACCATTCCAAGTACACTACTTCTTTCAGAATCCCAGCAACAAGGAGAGGCTGGACTTCTTTTGCTATAACCTCGTTGCGTTTTGGAGCAAAGGTCCTTTTCTTTTGTTTTGCCTACTTGACCCCGACCTTGTGTTCAGCAATGGTTTGTTTTGAGGTTGCTGGGCTGCCAGGCGAAAACTTCCAGATTTTCTTCTAGGGAATCCACCAACTTCCTTTTAATCTCTGAGGGTAGGAGCTCTCCAATTTTAATCCCTTTCTCATGGAATTTGGGATTAAGAAAGACTCTCTCTCCCTTTCCAGCTACTTGAATTCTAAAGTGGTCATCCTCTTTAGGGAGGTCAATGCACTCCTAGGGTTTGGGCTCCAAGGAGTTCTCTTCATTACCCTCAGCTAGGTAATGTTCCGCTGCCCTTTGCTTATCTCGTTCAAGGGTAATCCAAACCTCTCTAGCCCGGATTCTCATGCTGTAGCTGAGTAGGGAGATCTCTGCTTTTAGGTCCATGACCCCGCTGCGACCAAGTATAGCATTATAGGTCCCGAGGGCATCTACGACCATCCAGTCCATCATCTCGATGACTTATTTGCCATCCACTCAGACTGTGGTTGGGACTCTCAGGACCCCGTCAGCATAGGTTGTACTACCATTGAAACTGGTCAATGCAGTGTCTGATTTTTGAAGCAAGCTTTTGTCGATCCCCATTTGATCAAAGGCCTTGCGATAGAGGACATTGACTGCACTTTTGGTGTCCACCAGGATTTTCCTTACCAGGAAGTCACCAACGTGGAGTGACACTCTTAGTGACCCTGAGTCTCCCCCTCGAGCTCGCTTTGATTTCCTCTCTATAGCATTTATTTCACCGATTGGGGCTCTTTGGTTTTGTGGGGCCCACACAAGCCCTGCATTTTTGGCCAGAAAATCTTGTAGGTGACCTTCTTTTATAAGCCTCTCAATCTAGCATTTGAGGTCGAAGCAGTCCTCCGTGAGATGGCCATGATCCTTGTGGTCGTGGCAAAACATTGCTTGGTCTCTTTTGGCAGCAGGACTTTTGAGGGGCATGGGCAGCTTGAGAAGGCTTTTCTTTTCCATGACCTCAACCCGTGACGTCTTGAGTGGCATGAGTACAAGGTCGGGGATGGTCTTCCTTCTTTTGTCTGAAGTTCCCCCCTTAGGATGGGGATCCTTCCTGTCTTGCTTGGTTTTTTGAGGACTCCTTGGATGTCCTTTGTTGTCTCTGTCTGTGGTTGAAGCAAAGCCTGGGATTTTCTTACAAACCACGGTTTCTTCAGCCTTGATCAATTTTTTCTAGGAGAGTCCGTAGCTCCTTAATTGCTTTCACCGGCTCCTCATCCAATTTGAGGGCTACGTACCCTCCTTGCAAGCCTTGTTTGAATGCAGTGATGTAAATGGCATCATTCTTTTGCTCAATCTCCAATGCTTCATCTTTGAAACGACTATAATAGCTCCGGGTGCTCTCACCGACCTTTTGTTTGATGAGGAAGAGGTCATTAATATCTTTCTCGCACCTTGAGCTGTTCTGATAGTTTTTCAGGAACAGCTCTTTCAGTTGTGACCAACTTCAAATGCTTGCCTCAAGGATTCTCAAGTTGTATTCGGGAGCCTCAGCGTGCTCAGGACAGCCTTTGTACTCTAATTTCCATTTTTTAGATTTTTTTTTGTTTTTAGTAAATCAATTGGACAAAAATAAAATAACAATACTTGGTTTGTAAGAGTCAATAAAATTGACTCGATTCTCGTGCTCAACCATCGCGGAAGAACTTATTTGAAGACAAGTCCAAGAATAACTCGATGCATGGTAGCAGGGGGCAACCAAAATGTTACCTTGAAATAAAAATTTAAAAAAAAATTAAGTATATGGGCCAATTAAGGATGAAATTGGCTTGAGGTGTTGTAGGCAATTGGATCCCAAATCCAATTTTTTAATAAGAAATTTAATAATTTATTAAAAAATTATTTTATAAAATAATTTAACTTTTAGGATCAGAAATCTTTATAAAATAAATAAATTCATATATAATAAATACATTATTTTAAATTAATACGCTATATTAATATCTAGATATAATTTTTTAAATATGAATATTGAAACAAAAATCTAATTACTTTATTAATTGAAATTGATAAAACAAAACTTGTGGATTCAACGTCAAACAAAAGTTCATATAATTCTCTCTCCTTATATTTTAAATTCTTTATTAATAATTATTACTTCTAATAATAAAGAAAATAAACATATAAATATCAAAATATATATATCAAAATCACCACGCATTGCGTAGGCTTCTCATCTAGTTATTCATTGAATCATGAATTTAATATAATTATTCTGACCCTTTAATTAAAAACCTATTCTTATTTTTATTCTATCTCATCAATAATTAATTTAATGGACCTCCAAATTAATTAAAAGATGAATAAAAATAAATAGTCTTTCCGTTATTTTATTGAAGCACATCAATAATTATTCTTATCGACCTAATTTCAAATTAATTATAACACTGGATAAAATAACTAATTAATTTTATTCAAACCCAAATAATTAATTCCAAAGATTAATATATCATTAATTAATTATTAATGCTATCTAGAATAAAATGAATTCCTTCTCCAAACTCCTATTTAAGAAAGATATAAAATCATTCATGAACAATAGGATTAGATTAGTCTCAACCCTTATTCTTTGACCTAAAGGTGGGCTTAGAATCTCCTGTTACACAATTGTATGTAAATCTCTGCTACGCCAATAGAACATTTAACATGTGTCCCTAAAAAATCAAGTTTTTTAGGATTTATTTTATCTTTTTAAGTTTTAATATATAAAATATATTAAAAAGATAATAATTAAAGGCTAAAAATAGGATTTTTATTAACATTTTATTAGTAAAATAGGGAGTAACACACAAATGTTTAGCAGGACATCCAGACCACCTACAAGTGTATTGACATATTTTTCATTCTATGTAACACCCACTATTTTGGCTAGATCCTACATACTATCACATTATTCGATAGCATCTATAATCCTTAACTATCTAGTTCTTTTACCATTGAATCACAATGAATATTCACTAGAACAATATTCAATACAACAACAATCATACTACCGAGGTCTCAGGTTCAATGATTCCATTTAGAACAATGCACAAACGGGCTATTAATTCCACCTCATAAAAGAGATGGCATATACACCTTATCATATAGGTCTATCTGACAAACTAACTTCAAATACTTAAAATTCAAAACTATTAATTACCACAATATGATCTCCACAAACACTAACTAGGTACAGGGGCTTAACTTTTGCCAAACCACCAACTCATGCTCATGCAATGAGGATGTGTCCAAGCAGTCACAATATCGATATTAGTTCCCTCTCCTTTCATAGTATCTATAAGAAACAATTACTTGATGATCTGTTCCACACATACCGAGACTTTTTCATCTTCTAAACTTCTTATTGCAAACTTGAGGAGTGCTCATACAACCTAAAAAAAACTTGATCAATTTTCTCCTTTTGTATGCAAAAAGTAAATTCCAATTCAGCTAAGACATATATCAGTGAACCTTATTATAATTAAAAACAAACTTTAATATGATAACATGATGAAAACCAAAATCCGAAAATATAATTCAGAAATTAAAATCGAATTAGGATCTCCAAATTTCAGCATGAACAAATTCTTCAATTTCATTAGAGGCAGCTAGGGTTAGAGATAGGTTTACGTGTGAAAGAGATATCGTCTGATAATGTAATATCTAAAATCCAATCCTCCATATTAAAGAAAGAGAAAGAAACCAAATTTATTAAAAAGTCCTTAAATATCACGAAAGTTTCCACTTCAATCCAAATAAAACAAATAGGCCCCTAAATTATGGTCTGCCTGCCTATCCATGCAACCTTGGGCATGTGTTGTGTGACTTCGGTGCCTATCGGGGGTATGAAAATCCCGGTTTCTTCCCAACTACTAGCACATGGGAACAAAGGAGACTATGTGTGTAAATATATATATATATATATATATATATATATATATATATATATATACTGATTTG
>JAOXNR010019768.1:0-26711 GCA_028571225.1 Parsonsia alboflavescens
TAACATAATTAAGCTAAATTACATAAGATAATGACATAAAAAGATCATAAAACTTAGCGTAATTATGTGTGAATCAATCGGTAAACATCGGAGGAAGGATGTGTTCAAGAAAGGCAAACTGGTTTGGTTTCGGCTAAGAAAGGAGAGATTTCTGGTAGGCAGGTTTGGCAAATTGCAGCCGTGCACAGATAATGCAGCATATGAGGACGAGTCAGATGCGAGGCCCAATCTTTTCCTAGCAGGGGAGGATGATACGGGCACGATTCTCAAGGTGATTGGTCTAAGCTCGAATCGGGCTCAAATTTGACCGGGTGTCCCGACACGGCCTAACGACCAAAAGTCACCACTATGTCATGATGCAAGGTGTTTTTTGGCCATCCGAAGTTATCTTGATGGAGTTTTGGATATTTTTTCTATTTTCAATGGCATTGTCGTAATTTGTTAGTTTTTAAATGATAGTTTCATAATTTATTGTTTTTTAAGGGTATTTTTGTAATTTCTTTACTTTTTAATTCCAATTAGGTTTAAGGTTTGTTTTTGGCTTTAAATATTTCATTTCTTATTGTTTTCGACAGCTTTTGATTAATTAAAAGTTTTGACTTTGATCGTTTTCCCGAAAACTTATGTGTTTTCTAAGAATTTTTCAGTTTTTCTTCTGTTAAGCCATTCTTTTCGACATTGTTCTTGCATCAAAATATATTTTATTTTGAGAAAACTTTGACAATCCCCCACGATTTTCAAAATAATCCAACTCAACAACCTTGGAAATCTATTGCATAATGTAGGTATCCTAACGATTGAACCTACACTTAGTGAAAATAAATCAAAGCTAATTGAAATTGCATAGTGTCATAACGATTGAACCAACTATTCCATTAGGTGAACCAAACACATTTCACACAAAGATTTATTTCAACATACTAATAACACTTCAAAACCAATGACGTTAATCCGGCCATGTGTTAACATCTTCTTTTCAGGAGTGTTGTTAGAGCCAAGCTCTTAAGCTCCTAGAAGCAGCATCACTTCACACTCATATAGGTAAGTCCCATCAAGAATGCCCTAACCACTTAAGCATTCCAATATATTCATGTTATGGGCTCTATTAAGAGAATGAATCTCAACCGTGCATATACAATTGTGGGAACGTAGCACTTTTACTTGGAATGGAATTTTAATAACTAAGAGTGCTATCAGTCAAATGCGGATAGTGTGCATTAGCTCATTGAATTCAAGACTTGATGTTATACCAAGCATCGAGTCAAGTGTCCACTATGGGTGACTTTATTTCATGAGCTTGAGACCCATTCAACCTGAGGTCCTTTTCACTACATCTCTAGTTTGACTTTTTGTCAAGGATTTACCCAATTGTCACTAGACTTCACAAAACTTATAGTAATACCTCCATCAGATATTAATTGTCTTACATAGCTGTGTCTTACTCCTATATGTCTAGATTTTCCATTATATACTTGGCTATATGCTCTAGCGAGCGTTGCTTCACTATCACATCGAATAGAAATAGGGAAAATTGGTTAAGGTCATAAAGGAATACTAATAGTTAAATCTCTTAACCATTCAACCTCTTTAGCAGCAAAAGCTAGAGCAATAAATTTTGCTGCCATGATGGAATCTGTTATTCATGTCTGTTTTCCAGAACCTTAAGAAATGGCCCCTCCACCAAACATGAAGATCCATCCACTTGTGGATGTATCATCTTTTGAACTGGTAATCTAACTAGCATCTGAATATCCTTCTAAGACCGTTGGATATCCATTATAGCAAAGCTCGTCATGAATAGATATCTTTAAATATTTGAGTACTCTTTTCACAGCTTGCCAATGTAGATGACTTGGATTACTAATATACCTACTTAATTTTTCCACAGAAAATGCTATATCTAGTCTTGCATACATTAGACAATCAATTACTCTTGCATATTGTAATTGTTCCGCTGTCCTTTCTTTATTATTAACTATTTTAATTAAATTATAGGATCAATGGGAGTAAATACTAGCAAACAATCACTTTGATTAAACCTTTTAAGTAATTTTTTTCTATGTTATGTGATTGTGACAAAGAAATGCCATTATCATCTCGGAATATTTTAATTCCTAAGATAACATCTGCTTCTCCCATATCTTTCCTTGCAAAGTTATATTTGATAAAAACTTCTTTGCTTACTTATCTTGTTCCTAGTCTGCGCCAAAAACTAACATATTTATCATCCAAATATAGAAAAATTATAACACCTTTGCCATTTTGAAATTTTCTGTAAATGCATTTATCATGCACCCATTTGCCAAGACTACCTCATCAATTTTTTTATGCCATTGTTTTGGAGCCTGTTTAAGTTCATATAATGATTTAATTAATTTACAAACTTTATGCCCCTGGTCCTGGAACTACAAACCCTTCTGGTTATTCCACATACATTCCTTCTTCCAACTTACCATTCTAGAAAGTTGTTTTAACATCCATTTGATGGACGGCCAATTTATAAATTAACGCCAATGGTATTAGAAGTTTAATGGTTGCAATTCTAGCAACCGGAGCATAGATATCAAAGTCGTAAATACCCTATTTTTGAATAAATCTTTTTGCTACTAATCTAGCTTTAAACTTATCTATGGTTCCATCTACTTTTATTTTCCTCTTAAAAATCAATTTACAACCTATTGGTTTTGAACCCAGTTTAAGATCAACCAAAATCCATGTGTTATTTTCAATTATGGAGTCCATTTCATCATTAATATTTTCTTTCCAAAATGCAGAATCTTGAGACTTCATTAGCTGCATTTGGATAGCTAGTTTTTGGTTTTTGAATAGTAAAAAGTTGATGAAAATGTATTTGGATAGACTTTTTTTCACTGTTCAGTGGTTAAGTATTGAGAAACTCAATAAAAAAAAGTTTGAAATATAAAAAAGAGGTAGGAGCTATATGTTATTTTTCAATCACTTATGAGTCGAGGATTCGACTCCTGAGTCCAGACTCTTGCAATAAAACTTCCTTTTTCAATTTCACAACTCTTTGCAATTTATCCATAGATCTAATGCTTCGACAATCTCTAATCGATATGAAGGTTTTTTTTTTTTTTTGAGATTTCACATGGAACTTGGAGAAATGTTCAACTTCTTCAATGGTGAACTTAGTATTTTTATTTAAATTGTTTCTATCACTTTTCCACTCTTCTTCATGACTAGCTTTTATATTCTTTCCTTTTGTAAAACTTCTTTTTCCATTCTTATTATTCAATTGTGCAATAAGAAAACCAAATAAAAAATCAATGAACTTAAGAATAATATTTTTTGAATTATTTCTCTCACTGTTCTTCTTCTTCTTCTTGGATTAGATTTGGAATTCTTCTTTTATCGTTCACCTTCTTTAACATCCCAATTACATTATTCACTTGTGCTATGATGTGAAGATCAAAAAATGAGATTTTGAATGGCTGTAGTGCAAATTGACGGTATATTTTTTTTTTTTTCCCCCATTTTTCTATTGTTTTACACTTTGATTAGAAGCATCAAATGTTATGAAGACTAGGGATATTTTTGTAATGTTCAACCACCTATAGTGACTTAAATGTCTTCTCATTTTTTTTTTTGAAATTTTACTCAAATTCTTTTGTCCAAATAGACTCTCAAGTTTTAAATATTTAAAAACTTCTCTTAGAAAGTTGACTAAAATATGAAAAATTGAGTCACTAGCCAAATAGACCCATTGCCGCTTCAAATGTAGTAGGTTTCGTATCCACATTAAAACAATATGAAAATTTGTTACAAATATTTTCACCATTTCCTACTACGAGAAACATGAAGAAATATTTTGATCCAAAATCTTTTGATTCTGTCATTCGTTTGCTTCTTCTAAGTTTTACATAACCTTAATTATTTTCTTGATTTTGTTCTAATTGATGAGCATCATATGAACTTTCTTTTAGTTCTCTCGAAATAGATTTAAATCTATTTTCATTAAAAATAATTTGGATTATAATAAAAAAGTTTCTTCCCAAAAATCTTCTTCAAGTCCAGAATAGGATAACATTGCATTTATCATTTCAATTAACACCCTATGTTTTTCTTTCAGCAATAATTTGTTATGGACTATTCCGGCAAAAGCAAAATAATTTGGATTATAATATTCTCCACCCCTATCCGGTCTTAAACACTTGGATTGATTTTCCACAATGTATAATTCAACTTCTATTTTATATATTTTAAATTTATCTAGTTTCAACTTCTGTTTTATATATTTTAAATTTATCGAGTACTTTATCTTTAGAATGCAATAAATAAACATAACAAAATTTAGAAAAATCATCAATAAAACTATTTCTTTTCACCTAAAGTAAGAGTACTATGTAAATCATAAACATTACTATGTATAAGTTCAAGCGATTCTAAATTTCTTTGAACTTTATTAAAACTAGTTATTGTTATTTTTGTTAACATGCATGTATTACCTTTTTCAATATTTTGATTAAATTCTAGAATCAAGTCGAACTTATAAATGTCAGACAATTTTCTATAATTCAAATGTCCTAATCTATAATGCCATACATAAGATGAGTCAATCATATAAGAAGAACAATATTCTTATTCTTATAACTAATATTAAGTTTAAACATCCCCTCATACACATAAAGAATTTAATAGCAGAGAAAATCTGGAACTGAATACTGCCTTCAAGATTTCCGTTGAATGTATTTATAGATGCAGAGTATACCTCTTACAAATATCTACAAATTAGGTAATACAAATTCAAAATAATATCTACAAATCAACTAATACAAATTAAAATACACAACTAATAGATAATTCAAATATCATTTGAACTAAGAGAATATGCAGGGATAGAACTCTCAACACGCCCCCCACAAGAGATACCAATCTTTTAACGATTTGAGATGAATGGCTGCTTCGACGCAAACTAATCTTTGGAGGAAATATGAGAGACACGAAGAGCCCCGTGTTGGACCAAATCTCGCACAAAATGAACATCAATTTTCAAGTGCTTCATTTTAGTGTGAAAAACTGGATTGTGACGACAAGCATACATTGTGGGGACAGTCTTAATAATAGATGGTTAGCATGGGAACTAAATAAGCAAGTTCACATAGAAGAGATTTAACCCATTGAACTTTTGTGGCTGTTGATGCCACCGCTTGATGTTCAACCTCTATAGAAGAGCGAGCAACAGCCTGTTGCTTTTTAGAACTGCAGGAACATTTCCAGGATATAATAAGTAACCAGAAGTAGAAGTCCTATTCGACGGATCACCCGCCCAATCAACATCAGAGAAAGCATGAAAAATAGCTCGAGATTGCGGTGTGATATGAATACCAAAATGAATTGTAGCCTTGAGATAAGCCTGCTACTGAGAATCATTCGGACAATGCATAAATGGAGACAACTTGTTAACAGAGAAGGGCACATCAAGCCTAGTAAGATTGAGGTATTGTACTCCCGAAACTAGTTGGCAATAATGAACAAGATCAATGGGTTTGGCATGAAGAGAAGACTTAATAGGAGGGGAGGCAGGGGTCGTAGTTGTGGTGATCACCTTAGCACCTTCCATGTGAGCAAGCTGATGAAACTTACATGTATAATGATGTTGAGAGAGAAAAATACCCTTGGATGTTCTCCTCATGTCAATCCCCAAAAATAGAGATAAATCGGTTGGATCTTTCAAGGAAAATAGTGCACCAAGATCTCGAATAAACTCAGAAAGAAACTCTCAATTGTTGCCTCTGACAATTGAGTCATCAACATAGACCAGAAAATAACAATTGATAGAGCATTTCTGAAAAATAAACAGGGAGGGCTCACTTTGAGAAGCAACAAAACCATATCATAAAGTGAAGGATTGCAAGGCTTGGTACCAAGCCCTAGGAGCTTGTTTGATTCTATAGAGAGCCTTGACTAACTTACAAACATCAGTAGGAGTTTCAAAATAAACAAAATCGGGAGGTTACTTCAGAAACACATACTCTTGGAGCGAACCATGCACAAAGGCATTGTTGACGTCAAGTTGAAGCAATGGCCAAGAACGAGAAACAGCCAAAGTGAGAGCAAGGGGATTGGTAATTGGATTTAAGATCGTTAATTGTACCCATTCGCAACCAAACAAGCCTTGTATCTTTGAACAGAGCCATCAGCATGTCTCTTAATTTTGAAAATCCAATTACAACTAACTAGATTTTGGTGAGACTTAGGAGGAACTAAGACCATTCTTTAACAAAGCATTAAATTCCTCTGACATTGCAGACTGCCATGCAGAATGAGATAGAGTTTTAGAGACAGAAGTTGGCTCCGGTATTTCAGTTAAGGGATGATTAGTGACATGATGAACAAGTTTGGGTTTGAATATATTATTTTTAGACCGAGTGGTCATGGGATAATGATTGTGATGGTGATGGAATGAAGATGAAGCAGCAGGAAGAGTGGGAGAGGAAGATGGATTGGAATAAGATGGCACATCTTGAGAGATGGATAGAAGGGGCCGAGATAAAGAAGAAGAAGAGGGAGGATTGACTAGCAGATCGAGAAACAAAAGGAATCAGAATATGCGGAGGATCAGAAGAAGGAATATCAAACCAAGAAGAAAAGGATAAAGAATCTGGAGGTGATTGTGTTTGATAAAGAAAGCTATTTTCAATAAACACAACATGACAAGATATATGAAACCTTTTACTATTAAAATCATAACAAATACATGCACTTTGAGAAAGAGAATAGCCAAGAAATACATACTCAACCAATTTAAGATCAAACTTTGATTTTGCATATGGTCAAGGATAGGGTTAACAAAGACAACCAAACACTCTTAAGGACTGATAATTTGGAGAGTGATTAAAAAGTTTTTAATAAGGGGAGGATAATTGTAGAAGATGAATGGATAAGCGATTAATTAGGTAAGCTGCTATTTGAAAAGCAAAGGACCAAAAGGAAGGTGGCAAGGACACAGTATGCAACAAGGTAAGACCAATTTCGATCAAATGACGATGACGAAGCTCAGCAGCCCCAATGTGTTGACGAGTATGAAAAGGTGGTTGTAAATAACTGATGCCGGAAAATTGAAGATACCTTTTAAGACCAATCTATTCCCCTCCTCCATCTGTGTGAATGGTTTGGATTTTAATATTAAACTTATTTTCAACCAACTTCCGGAAAGTGAGAAAAACATTATAAACATCAAATTTTGCCGTCAATGGGTAAAACCATATATATTTGGTAAAGTGATCCACAAAAATGATGTAATAACAAAAGCCATCCAAAGATTATATAGGAGCAAGACCCCATAAATCTAAATATAAAAGTTCAAGAGGTCAAAAGCTAGAAAAAATAGATGTACCAAAAGATAGACGATGACTTCTGTTACACCTGCAAGGATGACAAACAGTCTCCTTAAAAGAAGCAACAGGAAAATTAAATTTTGATAAAAGAAAAGTAAAAATTTTGGAGTGTGGATGACCAAGACATCGGTTCCAAAAGGTAGAAGAATGACAAACATGAAAACAGGAGGATGCATGCGAAGATGAAAGTTGATAGAGAGATTGATCAATTGGACCTTTGGGCAGAATCTCCCTCGTGGATTGATCCTTGACAAGAAAATAGTCGAAGAAAAGTTCAATAAATACATTATTGGAATTACAAAATTGAGAGACAGAAATGAGATTTGCTTTGGTAGATGGGACACAAAGAACATTGTAAGGATAATAATTCTTGAAAGGGAGGGACACTATACTAGAGCCAACATAGGAGGTAGACAAACCTGAACCGTAGGTGAGATAAAGCTCATCATTCCAAGTGTATGGCACGTGTAGGGAGAGATTGTTTAAGTCATTGGTGATGTGATGAGAAGCCCCCAGAAGCAAGGGTGACTCAAAAGTAGATGTAGAAATTAAGTTGTGAGCCAGTGGACCTTGCAAAAATAAATCATAAAAATAGTCTCTTGCCCGAAAACACTTCTTGACATGGTGATCATATTTTTCACAAAATTGACACTGCACTCTGATCGGAGAATGACGAGACTAAAAGGCTAGCATAAAAAACTAAGAATTAGGCAATGCAAAATTGCCAAAACGAGAAGAGACTATTTGAAATTGCGTAGTAGTGTTGATAGGCGGAGAATGAGAGGATTTATTGTATTGACTAGACCATGAAGAATATGGGGACCTAGGATAATTGCTGAACATGATTTGCTATCACAGGAGTTGAATCAAAAGAAAAGTCTACCTGCTTGAGATATAATTCATAGGCAAGTAATTTATTGTGAAGGTCATCAAAAGAAATAACAGTATCTTGGGAATGAATTGCTGCTGCAATATCACGAAACTCTAGGCTAATACCACCCAAGACATGAACAACAAGGTCTATGTCGTCAATAGGGCTTCCACACAAGGAAAGCTCATCCGCAATAGATTTATCAAGCTGAAGATATTCAGCAACGGGACGAGATTCTTGCTTGGTACACGAGAGTTTTTCTTGTAAAGAAAGAATTCGAGGAGCCAATTTATTTGCAAAGGCCACTTGAAGTTTGGTCCATGCCTCCTCTGAGGTTTTAGCATTTGCAATGGTGTTCATAACTGGGAAATAAACTGAATCAATGATATCAGCAAGGATTAACTAATCTTGACACTCTGAAAATTCATAATCAGGATTAGAGATTTGATTATTATTTGGCTCAACAAGAGGAGGAGAAATAATAGTACCATTGACATATCCCATAAGATTATGTCCAAAAAGGAGTGGAGTGATTTGAGCACACCAAGCAGAATAATTATGAGAGAAATTTGATGGAAGTTGAGTGCTATTGATAGCAACCAACAATTTTCTAGAGGTATGAGTGATGTTACTAGGACTAGATAAAGCCAAGGAAAGCACAGAACGGAGAGGATAGTATAGATAAAAAATAAAATAAAATAAAAAATTTATCAATGCTCTAATACCATATAAAGAATTTAGTAGTAGAGAAAATCTGGAACTGAATACTGCCTGCAGGCTTTCCATTGAATGTATTTATAGTAGGTAATACAAATTCAAAATATACAATTAATAGATAATTCAACTATCATTTGAATTAACAGAATGTGCAAGAATAGAACTCTTAACAATACATATATCCTTTCCCAGCAAAAATTCCTCCTTTGGATAGAATAAATTTATCTACCTCAAATAGAAGTTTGAACCCACACTTATTCAATAAACTAGTAGACACCAAATTTTTCCTAATTTCTAGAACATAATAAACATCTTTCAAAGTAAGAACTTTGCCAGAAGAAAATTCAAGTTCAATATTTCCTATGCCTTTGATAGAAGCAGCAGAAGATTTCTCATCCTCACTTGGTGTAAAATTCTTGAACTTTTGTTGTTGCAAACAATTTTAGTTGCCCCAGAATCAATCCACCAAGCATCATTTTCCTCAAGGAACTACAACAAAAATTATAATTAATTATGAATTTTTTTATCTATGAATAATATTTCGTAGCCTATGTCATCTTTTGACAACGAAAAATATATTTCGTCATGTGCACATTTTGCAACTAAATTAAATCATAACCATAGATTAACTTTAAGCTACAAAACAAAGAAAATCGTCATTAAATGTTCTAACTAATATAGTTTAGTGATAAAATGTAAACTTCGTAGTTAATAGATATATTTTTAAGTATAAAAGTTGTTGCTTAATTAATGCCACTGGTTTTAATGACGAAATATTTAGTTCATAGTTAACTATAATTTTGTTAGCTACAAAATCCAATATTTATAGGTAATTTGAAAACTTTTAACTACGAAAAAGTTAATCTTAGTAAATGATTTCTTCTTTATTTATATTATTTTGAAATAAGTTTTCATTATATTATTTGTAATTACTAATTGAACTATTTTTTAATATTTAAATTATGATTATAGGTTTTTGACAATGCAATAAAATAACTAGCTTTACATGATTTTTAATGAATTTTTTGTGGATAATTCTAGTAATTTTTTGCTAATTTGTGAAATATTTTTACTCCCATATTTATTTCTTTGATTGCAGGAATTTTTATGAAAGAAGAATCCTACTTCAAGAAAGAGACTATTTGGAGGATTCTTTGAAAAATTAAAAGTTAAAAAGGAAAACTACTTCTTATTCTTATTAGCAAAATACTTACTTTGTAATAGTTAGTTTAGTTTTAATATCTTAGTTATCTATAAATAGAATAATTTTCAAGACAAATAATTATCTCATCTCATTTCTTATATTCTTATTTTCTCTACAAGCAAGATTTTCTTGAAGGAAACCATCTTGGAGTTCGTCAAGGAAGATTGAAGATTGAAAAGTTTGCAATTATTTTCTTTATTTCTTTCTATTCTTCTTATGTTTCAATCTTTTATCTTGTATTGTTTTGAGATGATGATGAGTAGCTAATTTATTTGCTCTAGGATTGCAATGGATTCTTAGTCAATTTATTTGAGTTAAATCTTATTTCTTCATATGGTGATTATGCTTTATTGATTTATTTGTTCTTATTTTATTTGTTAAGAAAATTGGTCATCTTTTTATTTGGCAAAACCTTTAGGAATTGAACGTGAACTTTTGATTTTTGGATTTATGAACAAATCACTCTTGTTAGAATTGACTTGGGATGAGTTGATTTTATTTGTAATGAGGATAGACATATACCTAATTATCTTGGATAACTATATTGTGACTTGTTCTTCATCTACTCATTCTTTCTGCATAGACATATAGCTTTTTTAATTGATTAGGTAAGTTGTTGAATAGCTTGAAAGAGAATTAAAGGAATTTATGTGTCATAGCTAATCAATTTGCATAATTATTATAGGTTGAAAAGGATTTTTCTCACTTAAATTTATCTTTGATGAAATTGTAATCTTGGGCTTTTTATCCATTAATCTTTTTTAAAATATTTTATTGCTTTGTTTTAGTTTTAAATCTAAAACATTCAACCTTTTTTATCTCCTTTGACTTGGAAAAAAGTTGTTTGTTAGTGATTGGTACTTGTTTAAATTTATAAACTCTCTGCGGAACGATACTCGTTTGATTGCTTTATTACTTGTTAACGATAGGAATACTTGCGTGTGCAAATTGGCTAACAGTTTCATATGACTTTTTCATATCATCAAATTCAAACTAAACTTCAAATATAAAAAATCTTAATATTTAAATAAAAAGTAATCTGACACAATGTTTGAGAAGATAAGTTTATAATGGATAAGTTACGGTACAAACCTACCTCTTGATTAGATAAATCTGACATAAGTATGAAACTTTATCCCAAACGATTACTAGGTTTCGATTCTTGAATGTATATTGATCAAACACTATTTCTCAAGTATAAATCAATATCTCTAAAAGGATAATGCGACTAATAACCTTGCTGAATTATTTGATAAGTTTAGAATTCAATGAAGAACTAAAGGAGATATAGAATAGTCTTAAATATCAAATTGCATTGAATAATAAACTGATTGTTGAAATAATACATAAAAGCCTATTTATAACTATTGCAAATGCCTAATTGAGTTGAACTACAATTAAAATATTTAACTAAAATACTTTAAAGTAACTTTTCTAATTAACATATTAAATAAATAAACTGAAGGGCTTAATTTGAAATGATAAAAACTATAAGTTAAAGTCAGAATTTGACAACTTGACTGGAACCCGTGAAAAATGAAGCCGATGCTTGGAAATTAATTCAACCAGCGCCAATTGCTGCTCCCTCTATAGGATCAGTGATTTCCACCGATTCTTCGTCAATCGATTTGCCTCTGCGTGCACATTGGCGAAAGAACTGAGACTTCTCTAGAAAATTCAAACAATTTGGACTTCTCTTTGGACAATTGAGCGGTGCTGATGACTTCTGAAGGTGGTTAATCGATCCCACCTGTCTCGCCAGACTGTGTGCCGGTTCTTCTCAGATTTCGCCATTTCTTTGTCCGTTTTCATCTTGTTTCGCTCCAAACTAGATATCCAAACTTTTTTTCAATATAAGACAATGTTTTATCAATTTGGAAATCATCTTTAACAATCTTTGGAGCTTCAATTTCAAGTTCAACTTCTCAATCTTGGACAAATCGAATCATCAACTATCGTAGCTTGTTTGCCCTCGAATGAGTTATCTCGCCTTGAGGAATCCTTGATGTGCCATCTTCATGATTCTCCCCTCCTCAGAAAGATGCATCCTCGAATCTCGATCATTTTCATTAAAAGGAGAAAGATCACAAGCATTATACTCACCTGAGAAATCGATTTTGTAATCATTATCATTAATTTTCTCAACAACTTGAAAAGGACCATCTCCTTTAGTATCCAACTTGGACTGGAAAAGATTGGGAAATCTTTCTCTACGGAAGTGTACCCAAACCCAATCTCCAATATTAAAGATCATGGGACACTTTCTTCGATTATGCTGAGCTACATGTGTCTTTGATTTCTCCTCAATATTCACCCTTGATTTAGAATGAATACTCCTAATCAAATTTGCCTTTTTCTTTCTATCCAAACTTGTCAGTTCATTAATTAGTAAAGGAACAAGATCTAATGGAGTTAATTGATTAAAACTATAAACCAATTCAAAAGGTGAATTATGAGTATTAGAATTCACACAATGATTACATGCAAGCTCAATAAAGCCTATGCATTCTTCCCATGATTTCAATTTTTTTTAATCACAGCTCTAAGTTCCCAATGTTCTATTGACAACTTTAGTTTGACCATCTGTATGTGGGTGACAAGTAGTATAAAATTCCAATTTAGTATCCAACTTTCCCCACAAAACATGCCAAAAATGATTCAAAAACTTAGCATCACGGTCACTAAAAATACTCATATAAATTCCATACTAACAAACAACTTCTTTGAAAAATAAATCAGCTACATGAGTTCCATCATCAATCTCATTACAAGGAATGGAATGTGCCATTTTGGAAACCTCACAAATATGAAATCTTTACCGATTTTAGATTTAGGCAATCCTAAGATAAAATCCATAGAAACATCAATCCAAGTGCATGAGGAATTGATAGTGGCATATACAAACCATGAGGATGAACTTTAGATTTAGCCTTTCTATAGGCAATGCAATTATAACAAATCTTAATTACATCCTTTGTCATATGAAGTCAAAAGAAATGCTCCTTTAACATATCCAAAGTCTAAGCAATGGAAAAATGTCCCATTAAACCACTCCCATGAGATTTAATGAGAAGTAATTTACGAAAAGAACATTTAGGGATACAAAGTTTATTTTCTCTAAACAAATACCCTTCACGCTTATAAAATTTCTCAATAAACCATGTTCCCATGCAAGAAAAACATCCTTAAAACCCTCATCATTCACATAAAATTCCTTAATATGCTCAAACCTAATAGTTTAGCATTAAGAGTAGAGAATAAGGCATACCTCCTTTGACAAAACATCTACTACCACATTCTCCTAACCTTGCTTGTATTTAATCACATTTAGACACATCTCAATAAATTCCAACCACTTGGCATGGTTCGTACTCAGCTTATCTTGACCTTTCAAATGCTTCAAAGACTCATGATTTGATGAATAACAAACTCACAAGGCTAAAAATAAAGTTGCCAAATATGTAAAGCTCTATCTAATGCATGTAATTCCTTATCATAAATAGAATATCTCAAAGATGCTCGATGCAATTTCTCACTAATTAGTTTCCCTTCTTGAATGAAAACAGTCCCAATGCCCAAACCTGATCTATCACATTCAATTTCAAAACCTTCAGCAAAATTGGATAATACAAGAATAAGAGCACAAACAAGCTTATCATTCAACAAATTAAAAGTATCTTTCTGTTCTTTTCCGACTGAAAACCAACATGCTTTTTAACAATTTCAGTCAATGGAGTAATAATTGTACTAAAATTAGGCACAAATCTTCTATAAAAATACGCTAAACCATGAAAACTTCTTATCTCATGATGGTGATCCAACTCCTAAGATCATTAATGGACCAATCACAAGATCGAGGGCTACTAAGTTGAGGCAAGCATTCATCACCTTTGTGCAAAGAAGAGAAGAGTTGCTTGATTTCAAATCAATCTTTGAGGGATTATCACTTGTTGACGAAGAACAACCAAGGAAGGACTTCAATTGTTTGATGATTCAAAGGACTTGGGGAAGGATTTTCAAGTGTTTATGAAGCTCCTAAAGTCCCTTGGGAAGCATTGGTAGGGAGTACAAAAGAAGAGGATGAAACAAGAAGTGAAACAAGAGTAGTTGAAGAAGAATGGAGCCTAACTAGCTCATGAGACTGGTGTCGGTCAGTTAGAGGATTCCCACCAATCAAGAGTAGTAGAGTCGGTGCAAATGGGACCTTTTGCAAAAATGTTCTAGGACTTATCCGTGTAACCAATTGGTGCCGGTCACCCTGTTTTTCAGTTTTTCCTCTTGTTTCAAATGCTATCTTGACTTGTTTTAATTGGTTTGACTTGTTTTTAATTGATTTTTCTTAGTCTTTTATGATATTTTAAGGGGTTAGCATGGTCCTTAACTATTAATTATGGCTTCTTTCATTTGGGACTATAAATAATTCTCTATTTGTATTTTGTAAAACAACTTATTCTACAAACAACTTTTGCATCAATTGAGAGAATCCTTTTGGATTAAACTCTACTTTTCTTGAGTGTTCTTCTAATGACTATTCTAGTTTTCTTAGTTTAACTCTTATGTTCTTCAATACTTGGCCAGAGTAATTGAATTGGATTGATGAAATTCAAACTAATTGATCATATAGGAAGATAATCATGGTCATTGGTAATCCAGCTTGAACCTTTTCCACGAAGTCTTTGGTAGATCTCAATTTGGGTGTGTCTTTGGATTGAATTGAATGAAGAATTCCATTTCTATGTTGAGATCATATCATGTTTTTGGGTTCAAAGAGCTTAGGTTTTTCATCAAGAGATTTTCCCATCTTTAATGTTTTCTTTGTTTAAATGTTAAGATCATATTTTTCTTCTTTAAAATCTATGATCTTATGTGATTTTGTGTTTGTTCCTCTACATTAATCCTTGATCTTCTTCTTGTGATCCTCTGTGAATTGTGAAATTGTGTCCAAGACAAAAAAATCAAGGCCAATTCAATTTGTTTGGTATTCCTACTTCATCTTATCTCTACAAAAACAAAAGTACAAAGAAAAAAATGAAGAGATCATAGATCTCCAAATTGCATAAAATTGAAAAAATTCAAAAGAAAAAGAGAAAAAATTTCGAAAAATTTATGGTGCTCATGTTGTCAAGTTGAATTCTATATGAAATTGATCAAATTGATGAGTAGAAATTGATATATGATCTATTGAATTGAATTGCCTACTTGCCTAATCAAACTCTTCGATTGGGACACTTGATTACATTGATTTTGATTGAAATTGGATCACAACTCTTTGACCATAAGGTGTTTGATAAATTGTCTTTCATTTATTTTCCTTGAATTCTGAGTGTTTGATCAATTGTCTTGTGTTCAATGACCATCTTCTTTGAAAGTCTTATCTCTTTGATTCTTAAATGTTGGAAGATACAAAACTATGTACTTTGAGTTTTTTATGTTTGATTTGTTTTCTTTGTTGAGTAAATGTCTCCTCTTGAATTCACACTAAGAACTTGAAGAAGAGTTAAAAGAGGTAAAAGGCATAAGAGGGTGAGCACATCAGAGTGAGAAAAGGCCTAAAACAAGTGTGATACACGAGTGGATTGTGAGGATATACATATTTCCCCTGTTATTGTGTCTTTAGTTTGTAGGCACAATCATGACAAGATGAGGTTCCACTTCATCTAATGCATCAAACATGGGAGAGGAAAACAATAAGATGTCTTCCCTATGGGAAGTGATGCAACAAATGTCTCTAGACATGATGAATCAGTTCAACTAGAGCTTGGGAGAAATGAGGAAGGATCTTGGATCACAGATTGATAGAGTGGAAGAAAGGGTGAATGCCATTGAGACACCTCTAGCTCAAGTATTGAGAAATCCATTCTAACAAAGAGGTAGAGGACGGGAAGCACAAATATCAAGAGCCTAACCTAAACGAAGAGTACTCCTAGATCAATTTGAAGAAGTCCTCAATGGAGAAGAAGACTTTTGGGGACATCAAGAGGAAGAAGAGTATCAATAACCAGGGAGAAAGGATGTAAGCTTGGGGTTCATAAGCAAATCATTCCACCATTCAAAAGAGGACATGATCTGGAAGAATACCTTACATGGGAGAGTAAAGTGGAGCATGTATTTGATTGCTATGAATATTCGGAAGCTAAGAAGGAGAAGCCAGCTATTGTTGAATTTTCGGATTATGCACTTGGTGGGAACAATTGATGATCACCCAAAGAAGAGCTCATGAACCACCCATAGCCACATGGAATGACTTAAGGAAGTTAAGAGGCAAAGATTTGTTCCATCCTACTACCACAGAGAACGCTACCAAAAGCTTCAAACTCTACATCAAGGCTCTAAAGGTATGGATGAGTACTCTAAAGCGATGGAAGTGGCCAGAATGAGGATCAATATTGTGGAGGATGAAAAGGCCACCATTGCAAGATTTCTTTGTGACCTGAATAGGGAGATAGCAAATAGAGTGGAGATATGCCAATTTCATCATCTCCAAGATGTGGGGAACACAGCCATAAAGATTGGGAAACAATTGAAGCACAAGAGGAGTTCAAGTGGGAAACCTTATAGGTCACATAGCTATGAAAATTCATCAACCAAGCCTTTTGCTACTTGGCCTAAGAAGGAAGGAGTGGCTCCTAAATATCCACCTTAGGACAAAGGATTCAAGCCTAAGTATCAAGAGAACAAGGGGTCACAAAGATACAAAGGAAAGGCTCAACTTCCACCTTTCAATGCTAGAGATATTAAATGCCACAAGTGTCAAGGGTTTAGGCACTATGCCAACCAATATCCTCACAAGAAGAACATCAACTTGAACAATAGGGACATGGTGCAATTGGCTAGTGAAGATGAAGAAGAAGGAATTGCGGTTGAAGAGGAGGGGCGTGGAGATGAATTCAATATTTATGAAAGTGAATGTGAACAAATGCACATGATTAGGAAAGTACTTAGTACTCAAGGTAGTCAAGAAAAGGACTTGCAAAGGGAGAATCTATTCCATTCAAGATGTTTGATACAAGGACATTGATGTAGTGTCATTGTAGATAGTGGAAGTTGTGTGAATGTTGCAAATGCCTAGTTGGTAGAGAAGATGAAGTTACCTTGCCTAGACCATCTAAAGCAATACAAGCTTCAATGGTTAAATGATAGTGGTGAAGTGAAGGTTGGCAAGCAAGTGAGGATCTCATTCCCTATGGGCAAGTATCACGATGAGGTACAATATGATGTAGTGCCTATGCAAGCGATGCACTTGTTACTTGGAAGGCCATGACAATATGATACGAAGGTGATCTATGATGCCCACAAGAACAAGCATACCATGGAATTTGAAAGCAAAAAGATACATTTGAATCCCTTGAAGCCTCATGAAGCCCATATGGACCAAAAGAAAATTCTTGAGAGGATGAAAGAATTCTATGAGGAGAAAGACAAGAGAGAAAATAAGAGAAAAACAAGAGAGAATAAGAGGGGAATAAACGAGAGAGAGAGGAAAGGAAGAAAGTTAAAGAGAGACAAAATGAGAGCGAAAAGAACAATATTGAAGAAGAAAAGAAGAGTGGAAAGAAAATGAGTTTTTATGCAAGAGAAAGAGAGAGTTGAGGAGTGCTTGTTCTAGCTTTTAGCCAATGATTTTACTTATGTACAAGCATTCTTTACATTCCACTTCTTTTGATAACTATATTGATGAATCTCTTCCTAGTGGTGTTTAATCTTTTTAGAAGGAATTTGAAGATGTGATTCCAGAAGAGCTCTCTTAAGCATTACCACCATTGAAAAAGATTGAGCACCAAATAGACCTGATACTAGGAACACCATTTCCAAATGAAGCTGCCTATAGAACTAATCCGGAGGAGACAAAGGAGCTACAAAATCAAGTGGAGAAGCTTCTTTCCAAAGGCTATGTGAGGGAAAATATGAGGCCATGTGCGATACCCATTCTTCTTGTGCCCAAGAAGGATTGAAGTTGGAGAATGTGTGTTGATTGTCAAGCAATCAATAAAATCACTATAAAGTATCGCTTTCCCATCCCTAGATTTGATGGCATGCTTGAGCTTGATGAACTTAGTGGTAGTATGCATTTTTCTAAAATTGGATAAGTGGAAAACCTATTTCAAAACTAAGCATGGTCTTTATGAGTGGCTTGTTATGAATTTTAGATTTACAAATGCACCTAGCACTTTCATTAGATTAATGAATCATGTTCTTAGATATAGCACAGGTAAATTTGTTGCAGTCTATTTTCATGACACCTTGGTATATAGTAAAGATATTGAAGAGCATGTTAGCCATCTATGGGTTGTTTTTAACATTCTTAGAAGTGAACAACTTTATGCCAATCTTAAGAAGTGCTCCTTTTGTTTGCCTAAAATAACTTTTCTTGGTTATATTGTGTCTTCAAATGGCATCCATGTCGACAAGGAGAAGGTAAGGGCCCTTAAAGATTGGCCAACATCTCAAAGTGTGATTGAGGTAAGAAGTTTTCATGATCTTGTTTCATTTCATAGGAGGTTTGTGCCCAATTTTAGTACTATTGCAGGCCCCTAACCGAAATCATCAAGGCTAAAGTGAAATTTAGGTGGGAAAGTGAGCAAGAGAGAGCTTTTCAATTACTTAAAGATAAACTTGCTAGTGCCCCTATCTTATCCTTGCTCAATCTTTCCAAAGTTTTTGAAATAGAGTGTGATGCATCGGGGGCTGAGATAGGTGTCATGTTAATGCAAGACAAGAGACCCCTTGCTTATTTTAGTAAAAAACTTCATGGTGCAACTTTAAACCACTCTACATATGACAATGAAATGTTTGTTTTGGTTAGGGCATTGGAGCAAGGGCAACAACACCTACGGCCTAAGAAGTTTGTTATCTATTCCTACCATGAAGCTCTCAAGTACTTGAAGGGGCAATCTAGGCTTAGCAAACGTCATGCTAAGTGGGTGGAGTTCATAGAGATGTTTCCCTACATCATACAATACAAGCAAGGTGAGGAAAATGTTGTAGTGGATGCTCTATCAAACTGGTACAATCTTCTCACCACTCTTGATGCCAAATTGCTTAGGTTTGAGTTCATTAAAGACTTGTATGCTGATTATGATGATTTTAAGAGTGTTTTTGTTGCTTGTGGAAAAGGAGCTTTTGATAGACATTATTTACATGATGGTTTTCTCTTTAATTAAGACAAATTGTGTATGCCTAAATGTTCTATAAGGAGATTACTTGTTGAAAGTCATGGAGGTTGTCTTATGGGGTATTTTGGCATCTGCAAGACTTTAGATACTCTTAAGGAGCATTTTCATTGGCCTCACATGAAGAGAGATGTTAAAGTGTATGAATCATGCATAGTTTTTAAGAAGACTAAGTCTATCATTAAACCACGTGGTCTTTACATGCCATTACCAATTCCTCATGCATCTTGGAAACATATTTCTATGGATTTTCTTCTTGGTTTCCCTAGGTCTAAGGGGTGAGGATTCAATTCTTGTGGTTGTTGATAGATTTTCTAAAATGGCACACTTTATTGCCTGCTCCAAACTTGATGATGCTCATAATGTTGCAAACTTGTTTTTCAAAGTTGTGGTTAGATTACATGGGATTCCTAGAACTATTGTTAGCGATAGGGATACCAAATTCTTGAACTACTTTTGGAAAGTTCTTTCGCGGTTATTGGGAGTCTAATTGTCTTTTTCTATACTTGTACCCTCAAACAGAGGTTGTAAATAGGGCTTTGGGAACTTTAGTGAGAGCCCTTATTAAAAGGAATTTGAGGTCATGGGAAGAATGTCTACCTTTTATTATATTTGCTTATAATAGATTTGTGCATTCTTCTACTCATTATTTTCTATTTGAATTGGTTTATGGTTATAATCCTTTTATACCTCTAGATTCGATACCTCTACCTTTGAATGTGGTTTATAGTTTAGATGGCAAAAGGAAAGCAAAAATGATTGAAAAATTATATCCCAAGGCAAGGGAGACTGTCCAAATGCAAACTTAAAGATATGTCAATCAACATAACAAAGGTTGAAAGGAAATGACATTCAATGTCGGTGATTGGGTATGGATTCATTTAAGGAAGGAAAGATGTCCTCGTTCTAGAAGGACAAAGCGTGAACCAAGAGGAGATGGTCCATTTCATATCATTGAAAAGATCAACGACAATGCTTACAAAGTGGATCTTCAAGGTAAGTATAATGTAAGCTTAACTTTCAATGTTAGTGATCTCTCTCCTTTTGATGTTGATGGATATCCAAAGATGCTATGCAATGAGTCTATGTACAAAAATTTGTATTTCACAGACAAGAATCTGGATTCAAGGATTAAGAAGGCAAGGACGTCAGTGATGCAAATCAACGAAGGACAACATGTTGATGATGCCGACATTGAAGAAACTAAGCTTGAAAAATGGTGGCTTAAGTACAAGGATTTGTTCTTCAAGTTTAGGCTAGAAGATATGAGGGAAAGGGGCTTGAAAAAACATGAAGTCAAACACCAAAGAAGAAGAATAATGGTCCAAGGACTAGCTTGAATAAGATGAAATTCAAGATGAATTTAAGCTGAATTTTCCAGCTTTGGCAAGTTGAAATTTAAATGGATTGGCGGTGAGTTGAGCAGCCTATTTGGTCACCAGTTATGGACTGAAATTGAGGAAAATAACCAACTTGTTTTTAGCTACTTGTTTGGTACCAAGATGAAGACCATCGATCCACTAACTCCATGACCGACTAACATCATTTGAGCTGCTTGCTTGAAGCTGTTTGTCACCGAATGAGCAACAACTTTAGCAGCAAATTGAGCAGCCCGATTTAGCAGGCTGCTTGTCTAATTCCAATTCCATCTCCCATCGATTGAAGTTCAATTGAGATGCTTATGGACGAATCAAGTGAGCTGCCAGTTTCAACAGTTTACTTTGCTCAATTTCATCAACATGTGACCGACAATAAATGGCACCAGATATTTCCAAGGCTTGCATAGGTTAAACACAAATTTCAGGACTTTCCAGAGATTAACCAGTGTTGTCATAGGTGGGAGAATAGGCACCGGTGAAGCTAGAAAATGGAGCAGATCTGACCGGTGCATTTGCAGGTGCCAGTCGAGGATTGGTTTGCCAAAACATAGCAAATTCTTCCCGTTTTTCTCCCCTTTCTTTTGTGTAATCTGAAACCCCTTGTTTTTAAATAGTATAAATACTCTCTTTGTTTCAGTCATTATGAGCATTCAACTTAGACAAAAACAAAAATTTCCTTTGGAAACATTCCAAACCAAGATCAAACTTGATCTTCTGAGAGTGTTTTAGAATTCTTCTTAGGTTTCTTAGTCATTTCTCTTTGGGCATTCAACTACTTTGGGTGAAGGTATTGAATTGTTTTTATAAATCAAGAGGTTGGTTGTTGCGGATTATTCTACAAAGTTCTTCTTATTTTTCCCAAAACAAATCTTTGATGAGTCCTTCTTTACACTTTGATTTTGTTTTCTTGTTTGTGTGAAATCTAAGCTTCAACCTTCAAGGAAATCATATCATATTTTGGTATCAGAGCTTAGGTTATCATCAAAGGTTTGACTATCTTAATTGCTTTCTTTGTTGTTAAATGTTAAGATCATATTTGCTTCTTTGAAAATCTTATGGTTGTTTTGTTGTTTTGTTTCTTTACAACTATCCTAGTATGTTCTTGTGATCTTTTGTGTTTGTTGAGATGTTCATCTATATCTATAAAAAAAAAAAAAAAGATTAGAAGAGCACAAAAATTTCTGCACCAAAAAAGAAAGAAAAAAAGTGCCAAATTTGAGTGTTATTGTGAGATTTCTTGTTGAATCCTATTGGAATTGATTGAATTGGAGTTCTAATTGTGATTGATTTACCTATAATCTGTCAAATTTGAAAATCAAGGGAATAGGGTTTGTTGAATTCATTGACAAATTGGATCACATTTTCATTGCCCTCTAGGCGTTTGATGAAACACCTCTTTGAAAATTTATTTGAATTCTAAGTGTTTGCTCTTTTGTATTGAATTGGTTTACCTTAATTCTTTGAAACTCTATTTCTTGACTCCTATTTGAAGATCATCAATTGATCAACTAATTGATTTGTGTGGATCATTTTGGTATTCTTGCCTAAGTGATTTGCAATTGCTCTTGTGAGTTGAGTAAGAACTTGAAAGAGGAATTAGAGCGGAAAAAGGCATTAGGGGTGAGTTCAAGAGAGCGAGAAAGAGCCAATGGGTGGTGTGATACACGAGTGACAAGTGAGGTTTAATATTCCCCTGTTTTTTCTTGTTTTTCTTTGTAGGTAAATCATGACTAGAGGAGGAGAATCTCTACTTGGTCCTTCTAAGGAGTATACATCACATAGAGAAGTTGATAGACGAAATTATCAAGTGAATCCATCTAGAAGGAAATAAGAACATGTGATATATGATGATGAAGACTACTTTGACAAAGAAAAGAGGCCAAGGAGATACTGGAAGGAAAGAGGCTAAGGAGATACTGGAAGGAAAGAGGCTATGAAAGAGGTGTTGGGAGCCATTATATGACTATTCCACCTTTCTATGGTTTGAATGATTAAAAATCTTATCTTACTTGGGAGTGGGAGGTGGAACGTGTGCTTAACCATCATGACCACTTGGAAGAAGAGAACATGAACTTGATTGTTGAGAGTCTTAAGGACTATGCTTTAACCTTTTGGGATCAATGGCAATGAGAACAAAGAGGATAGCCACTGATAAATGGGAGCCAACCATTTCTCATGGAAAGACTTGAAAACTAAAATGAGGGAGAGATGTGTGATAGGTCACCTCTATGAAGATGAGGAATTACGAATTCTTACTCAAGTCTCCAAGAGTATAAAAGAGTATCATGAGGAATTTGAAAGAGCATTGAGAAAGTCAATGTCGAAGAGAGTGAAGAGGCTAAAATGATTAGATTCTTCAATAGCTTGAATAAGGAGATTGGAGAGCTAATTGACAAATACCAATATTTATGTCTTGAGGAGATGGTATACCATGCCAAGCGATTTGAAAGATGCTTGAAGAGAAAGTAATCCTCAAATGAACAATCTAATTGGAGTTCAAGCTATGAAACTCCTTCACCAACTCAAGTGCAAGAAGCTTTCTCAAAAGAAGGGGTGTCTAGTCCCAAGGAGCAAGAGGTAGAGGCATTCCATGGTGAATTATGTTTTCAAGAAATTATTGGAAATGAGCAAGTCCAAGAGTCCCATGAAGTGAAGGAAGAGATTCCAATTGTGAAAGAAGAAGTTCCCATTGTGAAAAATGAGAGAGAAAAAGAACATGAGAGAATAGAAAAAGTAGAGCAAGAGATTGAAAAAGATTTTGAGGGGCAAAAGGAGATGAAAAATGAGAGTGAGCTTGAGGAAGAAAAAGAGATCGAGAGAAAAGAAGAGAATGAAATTGACAGAAAGAAGATGAGAGAAGAAAAAGAGAGCTTATATGAAAAAGAAAGAGAGAACAAGAGTGCTTTAGTGAGGAACAAAGAGATTTATATTCCTAATACTAACATTGACCATTGTTCTAGTGTTTTCTTGTCTAGGTTGCAAGACTTTGAATTAAGTTGAATGAAGTCAAAGACAACAAGGTAATGAGTGAGATGTTAACGTGGTACACTCTAATCTCTACACTTGGTGATAGATTGTTGAATTATGAGCATGAAAATATGTTTTCTGTAATTAAGTATGAATGTGGAAATGCTTATGATGTTCATAAGCAACATGCTATTATTGAAATTCTTGAGCATAATGATTCCTTGTTTAGAGAAAGTAAGTTTTATACTTCTATAAGTCTTGTTACAGCTTTCATGGATTTTGAGTTTGTGAAGGAGTTATATGTGATTGAATATGGTTCTAGAAATGAGATTCATGCATGCGGAATTAAGATGTATATCTCTAAGAGTTTTTTGAATGAAATGCTAAATCTTAAGCTCATTAGGGAATCAATTGTGGATAAGCATGCTTATTACTATGTGCTTAATGTTTCTAGACAATTTATATATGGTGAATTCTATGAGCATATTAATTCTTTGATTGGAGAAAATGATTTGTTTATGCCTAAGAATTCTATGTATGACTTGTTAAATATTGATCTTCTCGGAGAGAGCTTGGAGTTGTATTCTCGTAGTTTGAATTACTTGAATTTCTTGTTGAAGCACATCTTTGAATCATATATGAGTAGACTTGCGAGGTTTGGTTTAGATGATCGAGTATTATGGATCTTTGATGTTACAATTCTTGGTAACCATTTATATCTTTGTTGTCTAATGTGCATACTCATTATTGATTCTAAATTTATCTTGTTTGAGATGCACTTCATTGTGATTCATATGAGTAGAAAACTTATGCTTGTTGAGAATAATTGCTTGAAAGAGATTGATGATGAGGCATGTCATGTTAAGAGGTTGACTTTAGTGAAATTTTTAAGTTTCATGACTTATATAACAACATGAATGCTTGGATTCCATATTTTTGTGAGATTCGTAGATTCAAAATTTGTGATGATAATGGTAATATGCTTAGAATTGGTATCTTCTGTGTTCATGATTGTTCCAGGCGTGATGTCTTTGAGTTGTTGAATCTTGAGAATCATGAAGTTGGTTTCGTGAGATATGTAAGTCCTAGAACCTTGAATGTCTTGTTTAAAAAGCATGTCTTAGGATTGCATATGAAAATGAAGCCTATAATTATTGGAGCATTCTTGTTTATATCATGTGAAAAGATTATTTATGATGAGAAGTTGACTTATAATGAAGTTGAACTTTATGAGGAAGAAATAAATGAGTTTTCTTTGTGCTTAATCTCTATTTGGCATGATTTGTGGAACTGCATGATGTTATGGTTTGAGTTTTGTACCAAGAATAGGGATGGCAAAACGACCTGGCCCGATGGGCACCTGACCTGACTTGGCCCGTTTGGGGCGGGTTTTACCTGACCTGTTTAAGGATGGGGCAGGTATGGGTTTTATAAGAGAGGCCCATGCACAGGTCAGGTCGGGCCTGGGATTGGCCAGTGACCTGGCCTGAGCTGTTTCCAGTCTGGAATCAGACCCGCCCTGGCCCTACCTGACCTGTAATACTATTTCTAATTATATATTTATATTTTATACAAAAATAGCCTATACTACCCCTAACTCATTCAGATTTCAGAATTCAAGGATACCACCTTTGATATTTCATTTCCCTCTCACCCTCTGACCTCTTCAGAAATTTTCATTTCTTTCAACAGTGATGCCAGTCCACATTTCCCCCATAGCCGGCTTATTTCCCATCTCCGGTGGACACCTCTGTCTCCATTGAAGCTACCGGAGGTTGCTGCTATCCCAGCTTCCCATTTTCCTCCTGCGGTTGCAACTCTCCCATTCCCAGCTTCCCTTTTTCCCCTGTGTTGTATGTTGCTGTGCTGCCAAGTCAGCCGTTCAGATCTGGATTCTAGACCATCTTGACGCCGATGTTCAGACCTTCCTGCAGCCCGCTCGGCAGTCCTGATAGAGTCGCCTGTGGGTTGCTTTCTTCCCTTCTCTGGCAATCACTTTGTGCAGCACAAATCTGGACCATCTCTTCACCGGTGTAGCAGAGTCCCAGACAGCCACTTAGGTAAACAAATGGCTAAGTTTTCCCCCTTTTACCTTGGTTATTCAAGAGCATGATGATTTCTTTATTGAAATTTACAGATCAATGATCACCCCCGTCCCCGTGATAGAACAGGAGCATGATGATTTATTTATTGAAATTTACAATAAAGAATGAAACTTCATGTATAGTTTTTCATTTTTTTTCCCTTTTCAGTTAAACAAAAAGTGTACTCATGGATTGAATTATGAAACACAATGGATTCCTTTGTTCGGTCAATGTCGGCATTTTTGGACCTATCAATGTTAAGCAATTTGGCCAAATGCATTCTTTCTGGGGTGGGTGTTAACTGAGTAGTATTTGGATATTTGTGTGCTATTTTTTTATTTTATTTTCATACTATAATATAAGTCGTAAATAATTTATTTTATTTTCATCCTATTTTTTTGGTTTTTTTTTACTGAATGCCTAATGGAACTAGGACTCTTGAAATTTAAGATGGAGAAAATCAAGAATTGGAAATTTGAAATTGTTGTATTTCACTCTTGAAATCTGAAATTTGAAATTTCTGTATTTTGTTGTATTCATTACTATTGTTGAATGGTTCATTTTTGCAGAGAGCAATGAGATACATTTATAATATGGATGAAGGAGGATCACTACCTACAAACCCATGCCCTTCTCAAAGTTCATCACCTTATCCATTGTAGACCAAAAATTCTCCCACCCCATCAAATTCTGATTCTCCTATTACTCATATCTAAAATACACCGAACTCCTAAAATGCTCCCCTTGTAGTGGCAGAACCATCTCCAATCAATTCTAGTCAAGTCAAACAATCTGGACCAACATCAGGGAGAGTATATTCAGAGATTTGTTGGAGTCATTATAATAAAGAGACAATCAATGGAGAGTTAAGGGCTAGGTGTAACTATTGCAAAAACCATTATCTTGGTGATCCAAAGAAAGGAACCAGCCATTTAAAAAAACACTTTGAAAGATGTCCCAA
>JAOXNR010019799.1:0-26691 GCA_028571225.1 Parsonsia alboflavescens
ATTCGTTCTTGTTCAGAAACTTGCAAAACAAGAAACGAAAATAAAACTTGATCCAATTTTCCTTCTAATCAAACTTCCACCCAAGTAGTTCCAAGATGAAAATTAAAATCAAGCGAAAACGAAATTTCAAAGTAGACGAAATTTCGAAGTAGTCAAAAATCGCAAAAGCTGAAAAGAGGCAAACTTTAATTCATCAAAACTGTCTTTGCCAGCTCTTAGGCATTCATCCTTATTTAAAATAGTAGAAGTTCTATGTTCCTAATCAAACTATGAAATAGAATCCAAGTAAACTACTAAAGCTAAATATTGTTTTCCTAATTAGACTAGGAAATAAAAAAAATCAGGAAGATAACAATAAAAAATTAAAACAAGTTTCTAAATAAAATTCTATCTAATTAAAGAAGTAAAATTATTAAACAATATTGATATTGTTTGTCTGCTTATACTGCGTCAATGTAGAGCCTAATTGGTTCTGGATATATATCAATCTCCATGTGGTTGATCATGAAAATATAGTGAGAAGGGTAAAATCCAAGAGAAACATCAAGATTAATTTGCCTCTAACATAGCTATTACAATGTGCCTCTAATGGCTCGTTAACCAAAAATTTAGATTTGATTTCCATATGCAAAAGCGAAATGAGTTATTGAGTATGACAAGTAAAAGGACATGGAATGCAAGAAATGAAGTCAGATAGGCTATATTGAGTGGAGATCAAGAAAAGCTCCATAAAAATACAAGTGGCTTAATTAGGTGGAAAACTTATGCCACCCCCAAGGAAAATGAAGAAAATGTCAATTTTTTTCTCTTTGTCCTCACGGAATTGAACCTGAGAGCTTAGAGTTGACGAGACATGAAAAAAATAAGACATGATCTAATAGACATGAATTCACCAAAGAAATGGATTAGTATGACTCATCTGAGTTCTGATATACCGAGAAACATTTTCTTCGTTTGGATTTTTTGCATCCATAGGTTTAGTGTCAAAGGATCTGAGTTCTGAACTACTAATAAAAATTCTACCTGCAGAGAACAAGAAAGTCACTGGTAGGGGTTTTTTATGAAACCTTTTTTTTCTTTGTCTATATGCAATATTCTAATCATTCTTGATTAGATAATTTAATTTGATCATTCCTTACATATCTTTATAGCTTTAGGCACTCTTTAGGTTGTAGGCTTCAAGTTGGGGAACAAAGTTTGCATAAATTCTTATTATGCTAATATTCATAAATTAATGTCTCTCTTGAAACCTAATTCTTTTTTTTTTTTCTCTTCTATTTTTAATATTGTTCTCTTTCTCACTCTCTTGATCTTGCCTTAGCCTTTTGTTGCTAGGTAACCATATGGAGTTCACTAGAAGGTTCATAATTATAACACTATGGTGTTAGCTTTTTGCTTAAATTCTTTGGATAATTTCCACCATATCTTCAATATATAAAACTGCCAATGCATTTCTTTTTAATAATGGGGGAACACTTGGGGTTTAGGATTTTATTCAATAGAAGAGTGGCATTAATATTAACAAACAGGATATCAGAAGTTAAAGAGTGTTTTTCTTGCAATATTTAGTAAGTAATTTTCTAATTTACAACTTTTGATTTTCTTGATGCTTTGGGTTGTTGGTGGAAAAAGTAGAATTGGGAAATTATTTTCTAGTATCTTTAAAAATGGAATTTACAAATTTTAATATTCTGGATGAGCCTAGATCACCTATTATTACCATTTTACAAATTTTAGTCATGACTTATCTGAGTTCTAATATACCAAGAAACTAAAATAGGTTCTGATTCACCAAAATTCTGAAACTAAAGATCTAAAATGGAGATCGATCATGTTTATCTGCACAAATCCTTAGATTCACTTCAACTCTTTCTAGCAATTCAGTTAGCTCGAAAGGGATGGCAGAATGCCTTCTTTGACGAATAGTTGGTGCTCTAGCCAATAAATAAGCTTTATTCATATTTATTTTTATTGCATAAAAGAGGGACCAACCTCATGGTGGTGATCAGAGGACACCTCTAATTGTTCACCTCTAATGTGACACGTTCCCTCCTAGTTATATGTTTATGATAAAGGGGATCCGTAGGCTAGTTTAAATGACAATAGAGTCAAGATTAGCAGTCATATGAGTTAAACTCTATTTAGGTTATATGCTTCTTAGACTTTATTTGAATAGCAATAGGGGTGTATTCAGCATCTAGACATATCAACTATGTCTTCAAGTTTGTTAAGGTACTCATCCCTTGTAATTCACCTTTTATTACTGAGAAGGATGAGAGACAACTGTTTTAACATAGGACAAAAGTACATAACAAACTCCCTAAATTATAATAAAATAGAAGGAAAGGACTGCACGACTAATTACCTAATCCATATATCTCCTTATTATGGGGGAATTCGTAATGCATTTAGGTGTATAATGCAAACATCCTAAGAAAAGCACTCAAAATTTTAGACCAAAATAAATCAAGGGTCCAAAAAGATCATCAAAGGCATTTCTTATCCAAGCAAATATATTAAAGAATGTGGCTGATTAAAGCTCTAACTCCCACAAGGGTAAGCCTCGATAAAACATACTAGCTTTTCCTCTGCAGTGAGTAGATAAATTTAGGAGGCAAACAAAAAGGCTCTGAAATAAAGACTTTGAATGACCAAACTAAACCGGGAAAATCTAGACTTCGAAGACGAAAGAAATCATAACTGTCCACAAAAATCACACCCCAACCAAACTTCATTCGAGTTTTTAGCCAAAATAGAAACCTAACCCAATGCCAACTCCTAAAGAATTCACAATATCTTTGGTGAGCTTGAAGTGGTATCGTGAAGTTTAGTTTGTTGCCCTCAGAAAAGCAAAGGCCTGCTGCAAAGATCCTAGTTCTGTTCACCCAACCCTGGAAAGTCTTCTACTTGAAGCGGTCAGCATTGATTCCAAGGTTTAAAGTGGGTAATTTGTTTGTAAGTTTTGCTAAAATTGGTAATTTTCATTCCATCAAGAAAATTTGTGCAAAATTACATGATTTTAGTGGACAGGCTAAGTATCCCTTGTGTCAACTGCAAACTTGTGAGGGTGTTGAGAGAGAAGGAAAACTAAAGAGATTTTTTAGGAGGATGCTTGCACTAGAACATTTTTCTTTCATCAAGGGAATTTCAAATATCGTGGAAAATTTGTATAATCATTTTTCCAATAGACTTGTTCTCTTTCCCCATTTTTTTCAATTTTTTTTCCATGTCTTAAATAAAGTAGTCAAGATTAACTATTTTTGAGGAGATGTTCATGTCTTTTAATAATTTTAATCACAAACTATAAAGCACAAAGTAGAAATTTATAAAATATATTGTACGAAAGAAGAAAATTAAGTCATGCTAGTGCAAAATACCAACACTTTAATTTGCTTGTACACAACTTGAACATGGATGTATACTTGAACATCGATGCTGGTATGAGAATATTTGTTGTAGAGGGCTAATACATCTTATTACTATTGGTTACATTTAAGGGTTTTGAAAGACACATTATGGAATTAAAATAAAGAATCACGAGATATTGCAATTTGTGAAGAAACCTTGATTAGAATTTGTTACAAGTCATTAATGAAAAATGACTTAAAAAACACCCCCTCCCCTTTTCGCAAAAGGACAAAGAAAACATTCCATGTTTTGATACTTCGAACCTTTGCATGTACAAGATGGACCAAATAAGACGATGGAGAAATTTGCATCTAAATCATCTATATAAATATTTATATTTATATATAAAAGAAAATGTTATAGAGTGCTCATATACACTCTATATGGAGTGCACTGTTAAATCTTTAACCGTTAAAGTTAACAATTAACTTATTTTTATTTAAAAAAATAATAAATTTGATCTAATACTTGTATCGTTAAATCCTTTTAGGGTATATTATATAAAATATATTTACAAAAAATAATTTTTTTTATTGAAGATTTTGTTTTTTAAGATAAAATCAAATTTTGATCGTTAACTTTGATTATTAAAGATTTAACTATGCATTCTATACAGAGCACACTAGTGCACTCTATAGCAATCCAATTTATATATATATATATGTATATATGTATATATATTCTCATTTATCATATGATTGAATGTTTTTATTTAGAATCAATAAATGAAAAAGAAGCTCACAATTCTCATAATATATAGTAATTAGTTATTCCTTGAGAGAATTGTGATCACAATAAGATTGAGAATTCATGAAAATATAGAAGGTACAACCTCTTAACAGGTTAATGACTTTAGAACTTTGGTGCCCAACAAGCTTTCTTTTGATTTTGTATTTTTCTATTGGGCCTAAACTCATAATCTTATCAACTGTAATGTCACTCAACACCATTCATGTATATAAACATTGTTTGCTAGGAGAAGTAGAAGATGTCGAAGTTGATGACAACTTTAGAGAAACTTCTTCCACACAATAGTCTCCATAGTAAAAAGTAAAGAGTTCATGAATTTATGTCTCAGGCCCTAAATAACCTCGTGAAGAAGTGAAATACAAAGCTCTATCTTTAGCAGGTACATGGAATTATGGTCAGAGGCCCAAATGTAGGATGCAAAAATCCCGGGATGATAAGAGGACAATAGTAGAGAGCTCAAGAGTGATAAAACTGCAATAATACATCAATAAAAGTAACAAAACAAACCTTGTTAAGAAATTTCTTAATTCCCGTAATCATGCTATACTTGTTATGATAAATTTGGATCAAGCTAATCCTTTTTTTGACTATTAAATTAGTTTGGAGGATGAGAAAGCCACTTTGTGTTGCTGGCAGTGATTCCAGGCACCACAAACATATCATGGCTTCATCCGCAAGAATATTTAAGGTGAGATTTGATACAGATTTGATTTTAAATATCACACCTCGAAAGTTCAAATCTTCTAGGTAAAGCCAAAAAGACATGACCAAGAGAGCTTTAGCAGGATCACGAGCAAGAGTGACAACTAGTCTACTAAAGACCTCCCTATCAATGTTGTGGAACAGATGAAGGTCTGCAAGTGTGATTTTCATATTGGAAAGAGTAAGAAAGTTTTCTCCGCTTTACGGTTATACTCTGTGACTCATTAGTTTGTATAAGACCTGCTTTTATAACCTTTGAGATGTCCTTAGAAGGAAATCAAATTAGCAATTAGTATCTGTAGACCCTCAAAGTCCTCAAGATCTTCTCTCTTTTTCTCAAAAAGCAATGTGGACCACTTTCAAATTTTAACTTCTATTCTATATAGGAAAGGTACATTGCTTTTTTCCTTTTTATTTTCACCATTAGTTTAAGAATTTGAAGAAGCATTCTAAATGGTATTATTATGATCATGAAATGTGTATTGACCATTTGATTCAAATACTTTCCTCAGAATAGTTGCTATGGGTGTTAAAATATCACAAGAAATACATTTTTCTAGTGCACTCCAATCTTGGGTGCAGGTGTTGCACCAAGTCATACCAATTTTGGGGTTGATTTGAACATATTTACCTTCAATTAGTGACGTTTTATTGTTATTATCATGATAAACTTAGCCTGATTGTTCCACTTTGGTTGTATTTGTTTTGTAGGTGAAAATGAAGCAAAAACAAAAGCGAAACAGAGTTGGAGCTGGACGACTAAGCAGGTGATCGATAGAAAATCTTCAGGCACCGAACAAGACTGCCCCAAAAGTTTAGGCTTTGAAGAGTTTTAAAGTTTTCTGCAATGAGGTCCAAACTTAGGGCTAGATGCAGTATCAAACGAAGCCCATGATTTTGATTTTCTGAAGAATTTGAAGGATTTTTTAGCATTGTCTTTGTAATAGAACGCTAAGTAGTTACAATAATCCTTTGAGAACATTAATTAGTATTTAAGTGTCTTAACCTTCTTTAAATAGAGTCTTTTGGAAGGAATTCAAGGTATTCAATCAATTGGAGCCAAGATTTCAAGGAGTTTTGGGAAAAGGAGTTTTCAATTCCTTTGCGAGACTTCATGAGTTCTTCTTCTTCTTTTTTATTCTTTAGATAAGTTATCTTTCATGTCTTATGAGTAATTCTCTTCTGCCAACAAGAACATGATTTAGGTTATTTTATTTTGGGGTTATGAGACATCATTTTCTTTATAGGTCTTATCTTTGATGAGCATTTATGAAAATTTGTATTTTATTCTTACTAATTATGTTCTGTCAATTGAGCTTGATAACCTATATTGATTTGCATGATTATATTGCTTGATCAACTTCCATCACCCAGCCACAACCAGCTTCCTCTACTCCTATAACCCCACTGGCTGTAAACCCTCCTTCCTATGCAAATATCATTAAAGGACCCCCTAATATTTAAACATCACCAATGGCTTTAAAATCATTCCATGACACTTTTGCTCAAAATGACCTTTGCCTTGTTGTAGCAAAATATTCCTATTCAAATAAATGCAATCCTGCCATCAAATTTTCAAAAATAGAAATTAATGTTCTAGCATTGCTGAAATTTGCATTAATTGGGAAATTATCACATCGAATTCTTGCTAAGGTAGGAATAAACAAGTGTTTCTCAAAGGTAACTTCTATCTTGGCTACATCGACAACAGACACTTGCTTATTAACCTAGATTTAGTAGAGGATTATTCAACATAATGAATAAGAGATTGGAACTTTATGGGAAATCCTATGAGAGTGTTTAAATGGTCTACTAAATTCCATCCAAAATTTGAATCTTCATTGGTTCCTATTTAGATTAATCTTGCCCAGCTCAATAACTATTTCTTCCATTAAGATGCACTCAAGGCCATTGTAGGACTAGTTGGGAGGCTCCTAACAGTTGATAAACCCATTGCTTCAAGATCTAGACCAAGTTGTGCCAGAATTTGTGTGGAAATTGTTCTCTTAGGCCCTATGCCAGATGAGCTACAGATTCAATAAGAAGATGCTGATGGTTTTTTTCAACAATTCATTTTTAAAAATTTGCCTTACTACTTCACATAATGCTTCCATTTGGGCATGAAGCTGCCAATTGCCATAACTCAACAACCCCCTCCTCCTCCCCCCTCACCCAAAACGTTCTCAAGAAGAGGAAAATCTTGACCTATTCCATACCCTTATCCTGATGCTCAACATCACCTTGATAAAAAGTTTGGGAAACAACCTATTTAGGATTACTCTAAAGCTCCTCCCCTACATAAACTTCCAGAAGCTACTTCAGCCAATCTGGTAACCCAAAATGCTATAGCCCAAATTCAACAAGATCAATCTGCTCAAGAATGTAACTTTGGTGAAGGTGTAAATATCGGAGACCTAAATGATGAGATAGAAAGTGAATCTGACTTTAGATCTTACCATTAAGAAAAAGAAGAGGTTGAAGAAGCACGCCTTGTGAACAACCAACCACTTGAACCTGTGTATACCTAATAGTCTAGCATTCTAGTCAACTCAACAACACAAATCCCACCTCCTGATATTGCAGCCCGATTACAAAACTTTTTGCCACTCCTCTCTCAGCACCTACTACCCAAAGCTCTAAGCCTCCTATTATGCCAATCATGAACTGATCATGTTCCAAGGAAGCGTCAAATCTTGCTGCTCAACATTCTAACAGAAATCCCTATGTTAGCCTTACGACTAACAGCTCCCCCCCCCCCCCCCAAGTAGACTTCTTATGTTCCTTCAACAATAAAACTTATGAAGTTCTTCAAATTAAACTAGAGAAGGAAAAAAAAAGGCCTAAATTCATACAAGAGACTAGAGATAGACAAAGACAAGGGGAAAGAAAGAATAACTATATCAATGGAAGGAAACTCTTATTCAAGACAATGAGTTAATGGTTGTTGTCAGTGTTTGGAGAAACTCTTTCAGTGGCCCTACCCCAACTCCTGTTGATCCAACTATTATGACACATAATAACAGTCAACAAGGTAGAATCTGCCATATAGATTTGCCCATACCTTTGGCTAAAGTACTTCCCAATTGTAAGGGGAACAAAAAGTAGACACGATTTACTAAGAAAAAAGGTTGTTAACTCTCTTGTTAACACCTATATCTACTTCACCCACTCTGTTTTTATGCTGATGTATTGCAATTGTTTAGTTTGGAATGTTAGAGGCATTGGTAATCGTACTGCTCAAAATAAAGTTCATTTTTTGAGAAAGAAATATAAAATAAATTTCCTTGTTTTTCTAGAACCTATGATTTATCTAGATAACACTTACTTTGTCAGAAGATTCAATTTTGCCAATGCATTCAACAATTGCTCGAGGAAAATTTGTATTTTTTCTAATCGCTCTCCCAAATTAGACATCTTATGTAATAATCACCAATTCTTGTTCCATCCTCCTAGTGGCCACATGCCATGTATTGCTCCTTTGTGTATGCTAGTTGTTGCGTAGATAGACTTAATCTCTAGATAAGCCTAACCTCCATTAAACTAGTGGTTGATCCTTGGTAGGTTTCCAAATACATTAGTGTCATTTTGAAGGATGAAGAGAAAAATAGAATCACAAAGAGAAAGCCTAAAGCTAGACAAGAAAATTTGCAGGCTTCATAGTGGACTATGGTTTGGAGGAAATAGGGCTCAATGGTCCACTATATACTTGGTGAAGGGAAAGCATCATTTGACCTCTGAAACATATAGGATCGGAAAAGTTATCTACAACTACTAAGGAGAAAAAGTACCTTTTAAGAACATCTAAGGTTGAAGCTTTCTTGACTCCCGTTGATCTTCACTTCAACATAAACCAATTATGGGAATCAAATCTTTGTCTTTCTACACAATCAAATAACATGGTTAGATCAATAGCCTTTTGAACTTCCAAACTATTCTCAAACCACACTATAGTGATATTGGTTAGAGAATAGACGAACCAAACAAAACATTAAGAACTAAAAAAAAAAGGAGAAGAAGATGATGATGGTAGATCTCTTCCTAATAGCTGAAAGTTGAAGATCACGTCCTTCCTCTAAATACTCAAGAAAACATCTTTTCAATGATGAACAAGGAAGACATTCTTTTCTTTCAGGTAACTCCAAACCCTAAAGTAGGTGCCACTTATGGCTTTGATGAGCTTGACCCATCATTCAAATTCTTATATTAATTAATCTAGGTTAAATTAATTAAGTTATTAGGTCAAAACCCAAATAATTAAATTGGACCCTTTACTTAATAATTTGAGATCCACCAATCCAACTCTTATATTAATTTTTTAATTGGGATTCAACTTAATTAAGCTATGGGCCAAAACCCAATTAATGAAATTGGTCCCTTTAATTAATATAAGTCATTTTCTATTATTTTATTTATCTGAGCCCAATACATAATTCCATGGACCAATAACACAAATTAATTATTCTCAAATAAAACCAAGTTTGCATCAATATTATCCAAACCTTAAATAATTAATTTTTAGGACATAAGCCCAAATAGTTCTAGACTTCTCTAAATAAAATTAATGTTTCATATAACCTCCATATTCACTATAGTTATAATCATAAGATCACAATGATTATATGAGCTAGTTCAACGATTAGAAGACATAATATTCAAGGCTCCGTAAAATGATCAATGCCCTTAATTATGAATATCATTTTAAACAACTCCAAGCATCAAAATATAGAGACGATGCACTCCAAGAATATTATTGTATTGAAAACAAAAGCTTGTTGAGATTTCTCCAAACATTTTTTCTTTGGCCTACAGGGGTTTTGACAAATTAACCTTTCTATGTAACATAGGTTTAAAGTACTATTACCTTACGCAATTGCATCTACCATCTTTAGTTATCTAGTTTTTTTTTTTTTTACTATTAAATCACAATGAATATTCAGTACAACAACAATCATACTACCGAGGCCTTCGGTTTAGTAATTCAATTATAACAACACTCAAGGGGGAGATTAATTCCATCTCAGAAAGAGACAGCATAGAGACCTTATAGTATAAGTCTGTCTAGACTAAACTAACTCTAAAAACCTAATATACAAAGCTATTGATCTCCTTAACATGATCTCACCCATACCATATCGAAGTATAGGCACTTAGCTTCGCTAGACCACCAACCTATACTCATGTCATGGATTCTATCCATGCAGTAGTTGTAATTTTCTTTATTTTCTTTTCTTTGATAGCTATATTTTCTTTTCTTTAATAGCATATTTAGAGAATAACCACCATTCAATGACTGAAGGTGAGTCACACTACTTAAAGGAGAAGAACGTGATATGATCTTTCTATCCAATGAAACTCTCAATTTCATTAGTCGATCAAGAATAAATTGCTTGTGATTTAAAGTTTCAATGATTCATACCATGATATGAAGAACAATGTACCACATGAATCATCTGTTTAAATCACATGGACCTTATTACACATGTACATATATACGAGTATAAAATTATGCCCATTCATATAGCATCTCAAAATATGATATTCTTTTTAAGTATAAATCTCAACACTTGGACTAACAACAAACTATGGGAAAGACTAGACAGTACTCTAGTTAATCACAAATAGTTGGACAAATTTCAAGATACCAAAGTTCATATTCTCCGGAGATATAAATCTGATCATTACCAGTAACTTATCCAAGTTGCCTATGGAAACAGTCCTAAGTCCTCATTCTTCAGATTCATAAACCCCTGGATTCTTCATCATTCCTTCTACAAGGATGTGATGCTCACTGGGAATCTCCCTTTTGCTAATTAAGGTATCTACAAGTTGATTAAAAAGTTATAAATGCTCAAAAAATATCTAAAATCGTGGAATAAGAGCACCTTTGGTAACATTTTTTATAACCTCTCCAAAGCTGAAGATGACCTAAACAAGGTTGAACAAACCTTCCAAGAGAATCCATTAGCTCAAAATCTCAGAAACCAAGCATAAAGTCATCAACTCCATTTGGGAAGAGATTCACTTTTGAACCTTATAAAAATGTTTTTAACCCAAATTCTGAATAGAACTTTTGAAGTTTTCAAACATAGAAAATCTATTTTGATGAAAAAATTTGGTTAATGTTCCAAAGAAGTGTCAAGACTATTAAATCCTTCTCGTTTATAGTGAAATTACAAAAATGCCCTTAAATTTAGCCAAATTCTCAATCCCAACTAAATATTGCGACCTCTATTCCCAGGCAAAAATAATTCCCAATCTCCAGAATACGAATCTTCAAACCAATACAACCATATTCCGACAAGATTTGCAACAAGATAAAAAGATTTACAAGTAGTTGAATCTGAAACCCCTTATATCAATCTACCCAGTCCAAGGAAATTCTTCCTACAATAACATCTCTTCATAAATTTATTCTAGATTGAAGCAATTGGCTAGTTTACATGACTAAAAAAAAAAAAAATGATGGCCTCAACAACTACAATGGTGTCTCTTTTCTTGTTCGCTTTGTTTGTGTCCATTCGTTGTGTGCATGTTCTTTAAGACCTATCCGGGGCTGCTACTCTGAGGCATAAAATTCCACTTTGTTGATCTCACATCAAGAGCAGCTCTTTCTTGTTCAGGGTCATCATAAGAGAGATCTTCCTTTGACTCCAACCATGGGCATCCTTTGTGATGCTGTAAGGCACCACCCTACTCTGCCCATAGCTGACATTCTACAATAGGAAAGAAAGATAGAAAGAGATTAAAAAGAATGAAGGAGGTAGAGGAAGATCCAACTTCACCTGTAACATTTTAATGAAAAATACCTTTAGTTAAAGAGAAAAATTTTTGCCTAAAGGAAAAACTCTTCAGTTGAAACAAGTGTCTACAATTCAGTGGTTTTTTATACTGAGTGCCTAGACTTAGTCAACTTTTTACCAAATAAGGTTTCTAGTTATTTTTGGATTTCTCAAAAGTAACCCTTCAATTGAATATGGAGGAGGAATTTCGAAAGAAAAAAGTTGCAAGCAACTCGATTGTGGAAGGAGAAAGAAATTGAAAACTTTACCATGCCATGGGAAAGATGAAAAGTACTAGAAGTAAAATCTTCCAAATCAAGCATGAAGAGGTGATTCTGACAGAGGAGGAAGATATTCAAAATTTCATGTTCTCCAGTGCAGAAAATGAAGCAGATATAGACTGTTTTCAACAAAATCTAATACCAAATCTAGTAACTACAATAGATAATTATTTTTTCTACTCCCCTCCCACAGATAGTATTACAACAAAATTCTTCTTGGTATGTTTGCCCCATTTATTGACTCTGATGTTTATGAAGCAGTGTTGGACTTCCTTCAAGGTATGAGATTACCTAAAGCTTTCACTACTACAAATATTATCTTGATTCCAAAAGTTGCCTGTGCTACTAGTTGGAATGAATTTAGGCGTATAAGTCTTTGCAATGCTACTAGCAAAATTTACTCCAAGATTTTGAATGATAGGTAGGCATTTCTCCTGCCCGAGCTTGCATAAGAAAATCGAAATGGCTTCACCCTTAATAGACACATCCTCTTAGCTCAAGAGTTATTGCTTTTTATACATGTTAGGATTCGAAGCATAGATATGTTCTAGAAGCCAGGTATGGAAAAAGCTTATGATAGACTCAATTGGGACTTTCTAATTCGTGCCCTTTAAATGATTAGTTTTAGTTACCACGTCACCTCTTTTCTCTCTAATCTTACTTAAAATTATTGGTTCTTAGTGCTTGTTAATGACTCGCCCTCTGGATTCTTTAAATTAGAGAGAGGCCCTAGACAAGGTGATCCTATCTCCAACTCCTTTTTCATTTTGGTTGCTAATTATTTATCAAGAGGTTTGAATAATCTATTTCTTAATTTCCTTTCTATGTTAAAATATGCCAAAGGTGTTCCTCCTGTTGTCACCTTGCATATGCTAATGACTATATTATCTTTTCCAAGGGAAATAGATCTACAATTGTACAAACTCTTAGCTCATAAATGCCAACAGAATCTCAACTGTATATGGTTCAAGACTATGCAAACCAAAAGAATTCAACATGTTAAGCATGCTTCCCATTTTCGTGAAAGATAGTTGCCAATCACACTACATAGGTGCCCCTCTATCCAAAGGCAACCAGAGATGTATACTTTTTGACCCCATTATCATGAGTATTAACATGTAAATCAATGGATGGGAAAACCACATGCTCACTCCAAGTGGACGACTCACTTGGACAAAAAATGGTCTCATCTCTATTCCTCTCTTTCTAATGCAAACATAACTGCCACCATCAGAAAAATCGAAACTATCTTGGCAAGATTTTTCTATGGCTTGTTTGATTATCAAAGGAAAATACACCAAACCAAACGGAGAAAAATTTGTTGCCCAGTTGAAGAAGGAGACCTTGGAATAAGGGATCTCCAAGAAAATACCAAGGTTGTCTCTTGTAATTTTTGCTGGAAATTTAGGCTATAGAACCCTTTGTGGTCTAAAGTAATTATGTAGAAGTTTGTTTAAGCAGTCCCCTCATCAACAATCATGACTCCCCTACTTGGATAAGAATGAAAGCCATTGCTCACACTGTTACTGAGCACACATATTGAAATGTTGGGAAAGTTAACATATCCTTTTGGTATGATCACTGGGTAGGTAACGATCCCTTGATTCATGTGGCAACCTAACTACTTTTTCCTTTGTCCCTTGTCATAGATTTCTAGCTTAATGACAAGTGGGACATGACAAAACTCTAAAACATTTTGCTACAAAGTATGTTCGACTAAAGTGTCGGCTCATGACTCCCTTGCTTGGAAAAGAATGAAAACCATTGCTCACATTGTTACTAAGCACACATTTTGGAATGTTAGGAAAGGTAACATATCCTTTTGGTATGATCATTGGGTAGGTAACGATATCTTGATTCATGTGGCACACCTAACTACTCTTCCCCTTTGTCCCTTGTCATGGATTTCTAGCTTATTGACCAGTGGGACATGAAAAAACCTTAAAATATTCTGCCACAAAGTAGTATTAATGCGATCTTAGATATGAGACTGAATTGTGATGCTGAAGATACTCCGCTCTGGAAGCCTACTCAAAATGAAGTTTTTAATCTAAAGGTAGCTTGGAATACTATTAGATCAACTTTGTAGAAAGTCCTACATTCTTACATCTCCCCAACTATCTCAATATTTTGGCAGAGACTCATGAATAACTAGATACCAATAAACATGAGAATGAAGCAAAAAGGACTGAACCTTTTTTCCAAATGTCAATGCTGCTCCAATGGAAAAAAAATACAACATTCACACTTCCAGGCCAATTTGGGACCATTTCTGTAAGGATTTCCATGTCCATAATCCCAACTTGGAGAGTATTTTCACCATTCTTCAAGCTTGGAAAATCTCCTTTACTTTTTGTTACCAAGGTCATATCAGAATCTTAATATCGATTCTCATTGTTTGGTATTTATTCGTTGCAAGGAATGACTAGAAATACTGTAACATCCCCATCTCATCTTTCTTTGTTATTTCAAAAGTTAGAACACATATTTGGCACATTACTTGAGGTAAAGGTTTTAAATTTAGACTTTGGAAAGAAGACTGTCATATTGCAAAGGTATGAAGTGTTAAGCTAGAATATCCACCAGTTAAATTACCCTTCAAGCCGATTGGAGGAATCCCCCAGGGGTAACCTTCGTAATGGATGTTGGTGGTGGCATCATAAGGGATTCTGTTGGATAGATTATAATAGTCATCCAACACTTCATTGATATCACCACTAATAAAGAAATTGAAATAATTTCTCTCATAATAAGCTTTCAAATCAGTCTTGATCTAGGAATACAAAAGCTTATGGTTGAAGTAGATGCCACCATAGTACTTAATCTCATAAGCTCCAAGCATTGTCATTGGAATCTCTCCACTCATGTCAAGAAAATGCAACATATTTTAGGCCACTTTGAATACTCCCTCTCTCACATATATAGTGAAGGAAATGAAGTGGTGGACTTTTTAGCTAATGAAGCATGTGATGGACAACCACAAATCATTCTCCCTCCTGAAAATTGTAGTAGTTAAGTTAGATCAAAATGCAACATGGATGTCCTTAATTTTTCCAAATTTCAAATTCCCCAAATGATGATATCATACCTCAAAGTTTTAACTAATCTGTTGATGTGTTTTCTCACAAAAATGCTAGTAGTTTTGATAACCATTTTTGTTGACTTTAGCCTCCATTTGGCTACTTCGTGGTTGGGAAAACACTTGGAATTTACGAGAGTACACTTTGACTCATATATGCGCCCCCTAACAATGCCTTCTTATTAATTGATTGGTAAAGATAAGACTGACATACACTATTAGCAAGAGCTCCAGAGAAAATGTAGATCTGGCCCTAGGTACAGTCATTTTGGCAAGCATTCTGCCCTTTTGAATACAACCTTGGTTTGGTCACAAAATGACCTAGTGCAAAATCCTTTCTCCCTTCTTCAGCAGTCATTACAACAAAGACCCTTTTCACAGCTTAACTAACAATGTGGCCACTGAAGTTGTCACTTTTTTTCGGTTTGACTATTAAACTATAAAGCCAGTCAATTTATTCATTATACTTTAAATTTTCAAACAATTTAACCATTAAACTTTTTTTTTTTGGAAAATTTAGCCACTTTATGATAGTTCGATAAAATAATAGTAACAAATGTGATCATTCTTCAGTGATAATGTTATATGGTTTTCCATGTCACCAAAATTTGTTGTATTTAGCCAAGAGAATCTTCTTCATTTTGTCAATTTTTTCTTTTATCTAATTTTTTATTGACACATTATTTGAATGACATTGAGTAAAATTTTGCATTTAGTTTAGTCAATAAGGGAATTTTTAGTGACGCTTCAAGCTGAGTGATATTAATAACGAAGATTGATTACATTTGTGATTGTTAGTTGATTGAACAACTATAGATTAGTTAAAGTGTCTAAAAATAGAAAGTATAATGGTTAAATTGATTAGTTTTGCAGTTCAATGGTCAAACTGAAAAAAAGTAACAAATTCAGTCGTCACATTGTTAGTTACGCAAATTTTCACTATATCAGACACCTTATAACCCCCAGCCATGTTTCAACTACAATACATCAAAGCCCCCCACCCTTGAAAATCTACTCAATCACAACTTCATGTTTTGTTACATTCCATTAAACAATCAGCATAGATACATGTGCCCCTTTTGAGATAACAACGCCTCTTCCTATCTATTCTCCACTGCTTTACTTCAAATAGCATGGAAATATCTCTTGACTTAAACACTAAGCTCACTCAATCTTCTTGAAATGGGTGATTTTTTCTTATAGATCTACTAGACCTAAGGAAACCCTAAAACCATTGGCAATATCCTTAATGTCCAGAGGCCAATCACTTCTGAAGATATAAAGAACAATTTAAACACACCTTGCACTCTTAGAGAGAAAAGAAAAGAGAGGTTGGGATATAGAGTCAACAGTAAGAAATTGATCTCTAAACCTTCACACCTTTTCATCTATTAGGAAGCACTTGGGCAAGGAAATAAAATTAATTTAGCTTCAAAATTCCCAACCTATATAAGCATATGGACATCCTTTTTTAATTTGTTTCTTCTTTGTTGAGAGTATTTACCTAAAAAATAATGAACTTATATTCATCCATGATTGGATTTTCTGGTGGATCAGAAGGACATCAAGCCATTTCCTTATCAATGTTGATCCAAATCATCACTTCATGTTGGGTTACTATTTTAATGTTGGCTATCCTTTACTGTTGTTCCATTACTATATGACACTTCTCTTGCGTCCTCTGTAATCCAATTGCTCTTGTTCCTTTAATCTGGATTCATGGAAACCCTCCTTTGTTTTTTATTTGGAAGAATGGAATAATGAAGGTTTTTTGGGCCCTCTCTCTTACAAATTATTTGAGTACTGGTGGAATCTCTATTATAATATTCACAAATCTATCAACATTTTTTATACCTCAAGAATTCCTCTCACCTCTAATAACTTCCTATGCTATTTGCTTGAGTTTTATACTGTTACTTGGCTCTGTGAACACCATCTTAGGTCACACCTCATAGTGCATGACAGGTTTTCTTGTTGACCACTTTCTAAAATTTTTTGCTTTAAATGGTTGTTTAAATTGGAAACTCACTTCCTTCACATGCATTAATAAAAAAATTAAAGATGTGTCTTGGTTATTTGGATTTTGGTGTTGGTGTCTTTTCTACACGGGCTAGTCTTTGATCTTCAACTTATTGATTTTTTCTTATTCCAAGGAATTAATTTTTTAGGTTACTTGGAGTATCTACATCAATGCTATGAAGTTTAGATTCATTTTAGGGTTGCGCATGATTTATTTGGACTGCAAGAAGTTTATGGTTATGCTGGTTGGCTTCCAATTTTTCTCTTAGGCCTTGGCGGTTTGTTGCGACCTTCTTTAGCCTTAGTGTTACAATGAGAAAAATCTTAACTACTACAATTCCTTAGGATAAGTCGATGTTTAACTTGGACCGCCTATATGATTCTAGACATGGGGTTTCCCTTTGGATCAATCACGGATTTTTTATTAGGCTCCTAGGTTATGCAAGTTCATACTTGGTCTACATTGAACTTTTATTTCATGGCTATTTATATTAATGTGGGCCCTAGTACGGAAGTCCGAGGTTCATTTTTGGGCAACTCAAGAACCCACTTGGCTTGCAAGGGCTAAAAATGTTTAGACTTATACATGGATGCCTTCTAGGCATAAATAAATAAATATATATAAATATATATTTATATATATATGTTCTTCTATTGCATGCAAAGTCACATAGCGGCCTATGTACACCAAAGATGGAAATGACATCATTTTGGTTTTTTTCAAAAAGAACAAAAAAAATGGTCTCGCAGTCATGTCCAACAGCACCCCTCGCGCCAGTGCAACTCAGAGCAACCAAAGAGGTACCGAGCGCACCCTTTGCCTAGTCGATTGTTGCCCAACTCAAGCTTCCCCAACATAGATCTAAGCAGCCATTTAGGGTTGTAACAACCCAACTCAAACTTCTCTAGCACAGATCCAACCCCTTCACAATTCAATACCAAAAATTAACAGAAAACAAAACACAATACACCCAACACAGATACGTAACTCCCCAGCACCGATGCACCAGCCACGACCTCCTTTGGATTCACTCTGATTTCGCCTAGATCTCTTTGGAGGCATCTCTGCTCTGCTCTCGCCGCTACTCATCAGGGATAATAGGGAGGAAGTATTCTCGTGGTCGGGCTGGCTTGGAAGCATCGAATAGTTCAATCAAGTTTTTTTTCAATCCATAGAGCACATCATTTTTTTGGTGCACACAAGAAGGCTGTGCGACTTCACACATATTGGAAAAATTTTATATACACACACACACACACATGAAAATGTTTTATAGTGCTATGAAGCATACCTTATGAAGTGCTCCAATTAAGTCTTAACGATCAAAGAAACGGTCTATTGTCCTTTTTTTTTTTTAACGAAAAAGAAAATAAAATTTAATCGAGTATCCCTAAGGTTTAGTTTATAAAAAAATATTTGCAAAAATAATTTTTTATCGAAAAATTTATTTTTTCATGACATATGATCGTTAAAGACTTAACTAAACCACCTTATAAAGTGTGCCCCATAGCACTCAATTGCATTACTGTGTGTGTATATATATAGGACTTTGCGCCTATATAGTCCCACAAATTTGGACCAAACTATACTTTGGTCCCACATGTTTATTCAAAGCTATAACAATCCCTTAAGTCTTTATGAGTAGTTAGAATAATCCAAACCACTAGTCTTTAGCTATTTTCAAGGCGGAACAAGCCACATGCAAGCCATGTGACTACTTAGGAGGTTCAAAAATGTCAATTTATTATTCCCTCTTGAATCCAATAATTGTGCAACATAAATTTTTTTTTAAAAAAAAAAATTACAACCTAAGTTTTCAAAGGGTAAAACCAGAGAATTTGTTGAAATTGGCTATTTCATTTCTTTTGCCATGGCCGTGGATGCTTTGGCCATTGAGATTTTTTGTTCAATTGGGTTTTGAGGTAGAGTAAAAAACAAAGCGAAGCCTTGTAATAACCATCGCAATACACAGGTCCCGATTATTCATTCAACTCCACTTCGTTTTGCTTTGGCCAAACCTGTAATAGATAATGGAAACTTTGGTTTTGGATTATCTTGAAAGAAACTCTTCTTCTTCCTTTTTATTCACCACACCATTCTTCCTTTGATGTTTTTCTCTTTAAGTTTATATATGCTGGTGGAAATTTATCTCTATGCTTTTTTTTAATTTCCCGACGAAGCCATTAATTATTACAAATGTGTTCAAAGGTTTCAGTCCCAATCGATGACTGCAACAACCTAGTTGTTGGAGAATGGAGGCATTTTCCTCCTACTATGGCTTCCAATGAAGAAGTCATCAAGAATCCTAGTGTTTAAGTTATGGGAACCACTCGGAACTTTCCATGCCAAGATGGGCACAAAATACATGTAAGATTCACTCACTAAATCATTCAAGCCCGAGTTTAGAATTTTTTCATTTTCTCATCTCTTTGTCCTCACATTTTCATCTTCAATTGTTTTTATTAAAAGGTTCGGGTGATTTGAGGGAAGGAATTGAACTTAGATGTTTTCTATGCCGAGGCAACAAGGCAGGGGTGGTTTTGATAAGGTTTAGTATTTTAAAGAAAAAAAAACTCAAAAATTATAAGCAAGAAGCCCACACTTCTTTTGCAGTGGCTGTACAAGAAATGAAAGAAGCCAAGTAAAGAAAGGAAAAATTTTCCCAAAACTTTCTCTGCTTTTGCCCTTTGAAAATCCAGGCTGTAATTTTTTTAAAAATTTTTTATGTTATACTGTTGTTAGGTTCAAGAGGGAATAATAAATTGACATTTTTACCCTTCCTATGTTTTTATGTGTTGTGCACATGGCTTGTTCCACCCTGGAATTAGTCGGAGTGGGGTGGTTTCGATCATTCTGGCTGCTCATAAAAATTTGAAGGATTGTTATGATTTTGAATAAACATGAAAGACCGAACTATAATTTGACCTAAACTTATTGGACTCTACAAGTTTCAAACCCTATATATATATATATATATATATATATATATATGTATTTATGTATTGGGTTCTCTTTTGTTGGACTACTTTTGGGCCACACAACAATTTTGGCCCCTATAGATGGACTAACACTTATTGATCACAAATTTGGCCTTTTGGACTCCTCCAAATTTGTACATATCTTATACACATACAAGAGTTTTACAAGGGGATACATGATAAGGTTGCTTTGGACTCCTCAAGATCATCTTCATTTATGGCCCAAGGTTTTTAAACTCGAGCATTTATGTAAATTCATTCAAGGCCTTACAAACTCGACACGTAAACTCGTAAAGTTTATGTGTTGTTAAATTTATATAGATATTATATTGTATTTTATATATAAATATAAATTATTATATGCATATTAAATAATTAATATACTATCATATATAGTAATATACTAATAATTATATAACAAACCATATCAAACTATCAAAGTTTAAAGTTCTAGTTCTTGCAGCTCCACCTTCGCTCCCAAGCACCTTGGTTCTTTCTTCTTTCAAAGATGGGTTCTGCTTGGTGAAACTCTTTGTCTGAAACTTGGGAGAAAGAGTTGAGGACCTGAGATTTAAATTTTTGACTTAGAAGTAGAAGAATAAATATGAGATTTGAAGAAGAGAAGTAAGGGTTTTGGTGAATCGATTATTGGTGGAATGGAAATAACTCAAGAATAGCTTGTTTGGTCAAATTTTAGAATAGAAATAGGTCAATTGCCAAGCAAATTTAATGGGTTACAGTTATTTAACTAAAAAATTGGGGAATTTCCTGGATTCAGTGAACTCAGTAAAATTGATCGATTTTTCTGAATTTACCGAGTCAACTCGTAAATTAAACTATTTTAGCTTATTTCCGATTTTGAAGCGATTGGACACTGTTACATGTAATGTACTCGTGAACTCAGAAGAGTTTACTAGTAAACTCGAGATTTTAACAACCTTGTTATGGCATACGTATTCCCATGTAAATCTTTGGATCACCTTTATTTATTTTCTATCAAAGTTAGGATAATATCTTTAGGTCAATTGTAGAGCCTAATCTTTTTGGGCCTCAGGACCTTTTGTAACTTATTTCAAGTAATGAAAAGGGTAGAGATCTTATAATACCAACTTTTGCGAAAATAATAATAATAATACTAATAAGAAAACCATTGATTTAATAAAAGGTTCACCTATTGCCTTAGTTATATTGATAGGGAATTTGCATAATTTAAATTGTGTGTAACCAAATCTTATTCCTTCTTGTAATTTGATGTTCATGATTGATTTATCTCATACTAAGCAGGTAGATTTAATTAATTAAGTTAGTGATTAATTCTGTTGCTAAGAGGAATTAATCTAATTAAAGGCTTTAGTAATCTGGCTAAGAGTTATTGATGTGATCTCAATGTTGATTTCAAACACACCAACTTGAAAAAATTCCAAGACTCATTTATAAAGGTTCAAACTAGTTACATTGACCTATTTTGTTTTGCAAACATTAACCTATATTTTGATTTGATAGACAATTCAACACCCCAGTCAAAAGTGATTGAAAGACCTTAATTGAAGTTAATCAAGAACCTTATAAGTGTTTTATGAAAAACACTGAAAAAGGTGAAGTTCGATCCAAATTAGTAGTATTCACAATATCGAAGGGGTTGGCTGTAAGATATCTGAAGTGTTGTGAGATTACATTCATAAAGGACTATATATAGTCCAAGACTAAAAAATAACCTAATAAATTCTTGTCTAACCCTTGATGCAAGTTGAAAACTAAAAAAAAAAAAAAAAGGTTAAGAAAAACAAAATAAGGCTGGCTGGCATGTTGCAACACCTGTTTTGGTGCCGATGAGCCTCAAAAGTTAGGGCTCTATAGGAACCAGGGTGTAAATATGACGAGATTATTTGGGAACGGTTTGGGCTCGACTTGGCAAAAAGCTCGAATTCGACTCGTCTTAAACGGGCTAGGGCTCGGGTTGAGTTCGACTGTCTTATTAAAGGAGTTGAGCCAAACAATTAAATATTCGATCATTTAAGCTCATGAGCCTAAAAGAGCTTTTAATATATATATATATATATATATAATAATAATTTATTTATATATTATATAAATTTTTATATAAATAAATTATTATTTAAATATATAATATATTTTTTTATAAAATAAATTCTACATTTTAATATACAAGGATTTTTTATATTATGTTAAGAACATTAATATAATATTCCAAAATTTTAAGACATCTCTTAAAAAAAAAAAAAAATTAGTTGCCCATTCATTTTTTTTGTCTGAATAGTCTTCCTACACCGTTTCTCTTGACACTTAAATCAAATTGTTTAAAACATAAACATTGAAAGGCAAACTTTAACATCAATACTGGCATCTAATACAAAACCAAGGCCCTTACTGGTTTATTCCAGGAAACATAAGGCCAAGGTACATGACAGAGAAGAAGGTTTGATATTGGACCAATTCTTAGGTTTACTTGGTCTTGATATTTGTTCCAGTTTTTCAGAGGGAAATGGACTCAATTGAGGACTTATCTATAGAGTAGTTTCATTTATTTTGTTTTAGGAGAGCAATCCTTCTCAAATTGAACAACTTTAGTAATTTTCAATAATAAAAACACTTTATTTTACTCCTAATCTCCCTGTTTTTATCCATTTGGTATTAGAGCAGGTTGAATCAGGTTGGTGAACACACGAAACTCATCTTCCAATCCACAACCAGATAACCAGACCAATCTTTCTCAAACACCGAGCTCAATTACTTGAATGGATTGATTGGATGGAATTATAAGAAATCGATATAATTGGATCTATATTTTATTATCGGTTATTCGAATCGAATTGAAGACATTATTTAATATTTTTTAAAAAATTTATAACATAATATTATATACAATATATATAATATTATAAAATATAACTATTAAATATATATATATATATATATATATATATGTATTTTAATAAAACAATTTGCCAACCAAAGCCCTTGGCCCCTACCTAATGTGAGCATAATGAGCTAGATGTATGGGTCCCATACTATGGGCTATCCCTATATGGAGATGGAGGGAGACCTGAGATGAGATGTGTGTGGTTGTACCTACGAAATGACCATTGTTTTCTTCCTTTGACCCACTGTCCCACATAGGCCACATGCCGCACCTCTAGTGGCTACTCTTTGAAGCTTCTTCTTTTCTCTTGGTTATTTGTTCCACATCAAAGAGCTTAGCATTGAGAAGCCTGGCTCCTTCGATATTTAGAAGAGGAAGTGCAACCCAAAAGTGTAAAATTCACAATCAATGAGACATGACCGGCTAGTTCAATATTGGTTGAACTGATCGATTGGACCGATACCTTTTAAATTCTGGTTCAAAAAATATTGATATACTATAATTTTATTTTGAATTTTAAATATTACTATTGTAAAATTTAATTTTAATAAATAAGTTTGATTTTGAGTGGAGCGTAAACAAGTTTACTCACGAGTCGAGCTTGAATTTCATTTTTTTAAACGAGCCCGAACCCAAATCAGAGCCTGACAGAATATAAATGAGCCAAGCTCGAGCCTAGTAGATTCGTTCTCGGCTTTGCTCGTTTACACCCTGAGTAGGAACTTTGGACATGCATTGGTTGTGAGCCGAAAATTTTCTTTTGAATCCTTGTTTCTTCTATTTTGACCAACTTTGCAAGCAAGGTTTGTAGTTCCTCAATAGTCTTCACATTTTCTTTTAGCAATCTGAATGCTATATATCTTCCATGAAGCTCCTCTATGAAAGCAGTGGTGTAGATGGCATAATTTTTCTATTCTATTTCTAGTGCATCATCATTAGATTGGATGTAATAAATTTTGGCACTTTCTCTTTTCTTTTGCTTGATTGTGAAAAGATGGATAAGGTCTTTTTTACATTTCTTATTGCATTGATGATTTTTTAGGGATAATTCTTTCAATTCTTTCATTCTTGAAATATTGTTCACTGGCAAGTTTTTGGACCATGATTGAGCTTTTTTAGTTAGTGCGAAGCAAAAATACTCTACATTTGACATGATTAAGATATTCATGCATTTTCATATAAGAAATATATTCATCAATCTACAACTATGGTTAAATGGTGCCATCATATTTTGCAACAAATGGTGGAGGTTCAAAATCTACTAGCATCTTCTTTACTCTGAGTTTATCAACAAAATTAACTTTTCTATTAGATCTACTCTCCATCCATATCTTGTCCATCCACTAACTTTTTTTTTTATGTGGGAAACTAATCGAACTTTTTTATGTTAGGGTTCTATTCTTGCAACTAGTTGGGCGGATGCTTAGTGGACAAAGCCATGTTGGCCCTATTACTCATGTTGTTTCCTTCTTTTAGTAAGTTCATCTCTAAGTTCTCTTCTTACTTGACTAACTTCTACTTTTCAGAGAGGACTTCCAGCACTGGCTTCTCTTCTTCTGCCCTTTTTCTATTGTCATATCTCCTTGTACTCTATTACTTTGAGCAACACGTGCTAGACTTGAATTTTGCACTTCTCAGATCCTGTTGATATGATTTCTTGCATCTCCAGGTTGTAGCGATATTTTTTCTCGTACTAGAGGTGTTCTAGTAGAGAATTGATAGTCATGTCTACTATTGATTTCTTCCAAATCAATAACCATTCGTTCTATCAAACTATTAGGCACCATTGTATGACCACTTCTTGATGGTCGAGGATGTTCTAGTGGTCTTTGTGAAAGTTTTGGATGTCTCTAGCTGCTACTTCATTGACTCAAGATGGAGCTCTATTTGGGCAATCCATTTCTCTTTTGTTGAACTTCGACCAAATTGCTCCATTCCTTCGAGTGCCTTTGAAACCATGTTTCCTTCCAGGTGAGTCCTTCTGGGATAGATCTACAAATCAACTTTTTGCCCTTGTTAGTCTCATCAAAATACTACTAAAATATTTATAAAGAAAACAAAATGAATTACATGTTCCACAAACGATGCCAAATATGACAAAGTTGGTATTGGTAATCTGATTCACTACATTAAGTTGAAGCGATTCTCAATTGCAAAATAAAAATATATCAAGAAAAGTCACAAGAATTGACTTGTGGAGAATATCTCTGACACTCTAGTTTGATTAAGAAAATAAAAAATAATTTATTGAAAGAGTCTAACTTATCTCTCACCTGCTTAGGTTGTCATCATTTCCGTTTTATTGAGCAGTTTCTCTATGGTTTTTCAAACTTCCTTTTTTATCACAAGAATTAACTGCATGTGATCAACTTTGAATCCTTTACCCATCTTCTATATCATCAATAGAAACACCTGTAATTTAATTATTATTTTGGAAGATTCGTATTTTTGGTTTGTCAACTATTTATAGATTGCTATTTTCAGCCACAAACTTTGATTTTGGAGTTTTTAATCCTTCAACTATTTCTTTTTGATAAAATTTGTCATTTTGATCAAAAATTGATTTTTATGAGTTTTTTCACTCACTAGAGATAGGTATTTTTGTCAACATACTATGTAAATCATTTTTGTACATGTTATGACCTGCCTACTTTACCCACTTATAACCCATCCAGTCATACCAATTCGGGTACAAAATTAGATGCCATTGTACTTCATTCTCTTTGTCCAAAATTCCACCAAATACCCATCATCGATCGCAGTTCTCCTCTAACTCTATGGCTTGGGCAATCTTTTGCTTTTACTACTCTCTCTACATTTTTTGTAGGCAAATTACATCGATTGCCCTCATTGATTGCCGTTCTCTTCTTTCCTGACTCGATGGCTTACTTGGTGGGAGTGGTTAGCTTTTACTACTCTCTTCGCTTTTTCCGTCAGCCATTAGTTGGTTTGTTACTCAACAACTATGGCTATGGTAGGAACCTGCCTACTTTACCCACTTATAACCCACTCAGTCATACTGATTTGGGTACAAAATTAGTTGTACTTCATTCTCTTTGTCCAAAATTCCACCAGATACCCATCATCGATCGCCGTTCTCCCCTAACTATGTTGCTTGGGCAGTGGTTGGCTTTTACCACTCTCTCTACCTTTTTGGCATACAAATTCCATCGGTTGCCCTCATTGATTGTCGTTCTCCTCTTTCTTGACTTGATGGCATACTTGGTGGGAGTGCTTAGCTTTTACTGCTCTCTTTGCTTTTTCTGTCAGCCATTGGTTGGTTTGTAACTCAACAACTATGGCTATGGTAGGAACTATTGAAAGAATTCTTTATCTTCCTCTCCTTAGATTTGATTTGGTTTCCATCTCAGCTTTAGCTCAGCTTCAATGGAGGAATTAATTTTGCGGATTTCTTCAAATTTGCCTTCCAATATAATCATATTAGCTTGTTTTATTTAGTTCCATTATCTTTAGGGAAGAAGAAGAAGAATTCTACTAAAGATTAAAATCATCTGGTGACTGAAGCTTTATCAAGGAAGCATAAGTAAGAATTTAACACTAACTTTCAAGCCCATTTGAGAAAAGAATTCCACGGGATGAATTGGAATTTTCGATGTTTGGTAAATTCTGAATCATCAAATTCTCGAGCTAAAGGAATTGACATCCCAAAATTAAATCTAAAATCTCTAGGTACAAAATTGAAGATAGAGTGATTTGCACATAATTATGCTAAGTCTTATGATCTTTTTATGCCATTATCTTATGTAACTTAGCTTAATTATGTTATTTTAGATATATTTTACTTCCCTATGC
>JAOXNR010019810.1:0-10503 GCA_028571225.1 Parsonsia alboflavescens
CTTGATTCTTGAGATTCATGAAAAAAAAAGAATGTTTTTTTCATCAAATATAACTTTTTTTAAAAGTAGTGTTATGATATATATATATATATATCTATAAATTTTATTGGGTAAAATAGAAGAGTTTTGAATGAAAGTTTAGAAACTAGAATTGATAAAGGAAGTTGTTGTTCTTTTCTATAAGATTTATTTCTAAGAGGAAATTTCGTTTTTTAAAAAATGATTTAATTCTAAAAGTCTAAAAGGAAGTCTTTTATATCATTTCCAAAAATTATGCAAAAAAGATTTTTTTAGGGTGGGCAAAAGGCATTAAATAAAAATGCATATCCAAAATAGTAGTAGTAACTAAAAAAAAGGAAAATTTTAATCCCCATTCCTTTGTAATTGTATCTTTTTAAAGGTTTCAGTCCGAAGAAATTAAAGAAAGATTTTTAATTTTTATGAATTTTAGAAATTTGGAGTATTAGATTAATCTAATGTGCAGTATGATTCCCCAGATTTGGGTGTTACACCCATCCACGGATCTACATGGTGTATTGTGGGGGTAGTGTCATGGCAATCGCAACCAGTATTTTTTTTAAAAAATAGTACATATATTGTACATATTTATTATATTGACTCAATAAAATTTTAAAAATTGTCCTAAATTTTAATATAATTTTTCATTTGCCCCGTAATAAATTTGTTCTAATTCAGTCAAAGATTACCCCAATCATGCACGGCGGTCCCGTAGTCGTCAGGCTCAATTTATTGTGCGGACCGCCGGAGTGGTTAGAGGGCACCAATCGCATGCTTACAAAAATATTAGGCAATTTAGTGCGATGGTTGAGTATTTGAAAAAGGGCTTTATGGGTACTTCACTGTTGCCCGAACTGATGGTAGGGACTTGTCTAATCTTATCCTGTGGGTGGAATCCGGAAGTAGAACAAAAGCAATGTTTTCATAATGGATTCCTTATCAATCTGAAAAAGTTATTAATTCCATGTTGACTGTTCGATGGTTCAATTGCAATTGAATCATAAATAAATCCGTTAATTTAATAATTAAAAAATATTTATTTATAATTAATCATAAAAATCTATAAACTTATAAATATACAATAGTTATAAAATATTTATTTACAGCTAATCATAAAAATCTATAAACTTACAAATATACAATAGTTATAAATTATTTATTTATAACTAACCATAAAAATCTATAAACTTATAAATATACAATAGTTATAAAAATAAATCTTTCATGATTTCATCTTTTATTGAAATCAAGAATCTCTACCCATTGTTCATTAAAAATAAACATCTAAACTTCTTTATTTACATATTTTTAAAAATAATAATAATATTGATGGGATCCAAAAGAGTTGGATCGGGTCATCCTACAGATCCTGATGGAGCTCCGCGATCAGCAGCCTAAGAAGACGAGAAAACGAGGTCACCGGAGTGGACTGTCACCTAGGGAAGAGCTTTGATGCCTAAGTTAATATTTTTGGAGAGTTTTTCGATAAATGCCAGTTCTTGAGAGAGCAAGAAGACTCAGTTCTCTATCGTCCTGCCTAGTCCGTAGACTGATTGTGTATTTTTGTTTAAGTAGAGAGAGAGAGAGAGTCTGTTACCTCTTGGAATTAGGCTCGTATTATGTAATAGTAGGATATTAGGATAATTATGGGATTCAGTCGAACCCCCCCAATCGCTCCCAAGATCATGGAGTTTCTCTAGAACGAGAGATCTTGACATTCACGTCTCAGTGAGAACTACGAGCTCAGTAACTGACCTTTAGACCAACTTTGTGACCCCCGTGGACGTTGAGGATCTTGAACATCTCTTCTGATGAGGTTGCGCCAAGTGATCTTTGGCTCCTTAGAGTGTCTAGGAGTCATTCACTAGTGGTCATGGCATGGAAGATTTATGATTTGGATCGGATCTTGCCAGGTCGAAGTCGGGGTCTGGCAAGACCTCAGCTTGAGCTCATGTAGGAGGTCGATGACCTCTAGGTCGGTCACATGGGAGGTCAGTGGTAGCTGGCCGCTTGCCCACGTGTCCTCATTGACTTTATGAGTCTGACTTTTAGATATTGAAGGCATGGGGTTCTCTAGTCCTGCCGGTTTGAGTTGACTAGTCCGGGTCGTGCTCGTTTCACCCATCATTGCCCCCTTTAGGCCCAGCGAGCCTAGCGAGCTTAGAGGTCATCGGTGCCTAAATTACCATGTTCAAGTCCTTGCTGCTATTGGGTCTGCCAATTCCTTGTAGCAGCTAACTTCAAGGGTATCTTTAAATTCACGTGTCTAGTCAAGAGATACAAGCTGGCTTATAATTTTTTGACTTCAAGCAGAGTTGTGTACACCTGGTCGAGCATGGAAGGTATGTGAGCAAGGCTGGGACTTATAAGGTCGTAGGTTGTGGTATAGTGAATTCTCTGTTATGCTCATCTGGAGATCGATGACCTCTGGGTCCGTGACCCGTGAAGTTGGTGGTAGGAAGTCCTTGCCCAATCGCACCTCGGGACTCGCCAATGTGACATTCGGGTATTATACGTTACCGTCTATAAGTCGCGAGTCCGACCTTTAGGCGTTGAGGTTCACCATCTTGAGGTCGGGGACCCTTCCTTTAGGTATTAGAAATTACCATCTCCATTTTACGAGTCTGACTTTCAAGTATTCAATGTATTCACTGGTTACCATCTCTAATATGTGGTCTTTTGAAAGGTTTAACAACTTTCTCACAACTGTTTGTGAGGTTGGCCTTCAGGTATTTTATGAGTTTCCATCTTGAGGCTGTAGCTCTTGGTAAAACTATGTCGTTTTCTTGTAACAGCTATTTTTGTGAGAGGATGCATTATTTTGATTTTGGAAAGCTTTACGGGAAATCCTTGCTAGAGAATCGCCCTGCTTTAGTTTTGGTAGCTCTGACTCGCTTCTTTTCTGAAGAAGCGCTATGCCCTTACTCTTTCTATTGTGAGAGGAAGTTGGGGCAATTCTGGCCTCTAAGACGTCGACCTGCCCTGGATTTAGGGAAATTTATCCCACTTCACAGGATCCAGGGTTCCCTTTATTTGATTCAAATCCTGATCCCGCCAAATCTCCAACATTTGCACAAAATTTCTTTCATCCAGTTAGAATTCCCCAGAGTGCCAGCCTGTTACTTCTTCCCCTTCTCCAGCTCGAATACTTTGGTTTTCCAGGATGTTCACCTCTTCCTTCAAGACTTCATCGAGTGAGCTTTCCTCATCTTTCTTTTTTGAAAAAATTATATATATATTTTTTGTTTTCAGTATGTCAAATGTGCCTAGTAGCCCTTCCCCTTGGACCGAGGGGTCCACATCTTCTTCTTCCTCCATTGATCTAGAGAACGAAGTTTTTTGTTTTCCCCCAGTATCACTTAATGCTCCCTCGGTGAAAGCTGAGACCTTTGAGCTCTCTGAAACAGAGGCTTATTCCATAGCAACCATATTGAGCCCTAGCCTGAGCTTTCATCTCTGTGCTGAGTTGGGCCTGAGCAAGAGTGTAATTATTGTTGTCGAGAGGCATGAGCATGCCTATAGTAGGCGTGATGGAGACATAGTCCTCTATAGTGCCAACCGCAGGGGAGGTATCTTGCTCCCATGTATTCATCCTTTGTTCTTTGATATTGCTTACTTTTGGCTCTTTTCCTTGGCCTAACTCGTTCCCAATTAATTTCGGATGGTGGCTGCCTTTGTGGCCACCTGCCATCTTTACAGAGTTCCGGTTTCTCTGGAACTCTTTAGGTGTTTCTACAAATTGGGAGTTTCTTCTATGGCTACGGGGGCTGCGGGGTTTCTTCCATTCACTCCTTGACACAAAAGTGGTTAGACCTTTTCAGTCCTCTACAGGGGAGTGGAAACCCTAGTTCGTCTTTGTTCGCCTCTCTTGTCATTCTCTCCGACCTGAAGCTTATCTAGATTGGAACCTTAGTCTCGAATTTTTCAATGAGCTTCCTCATTTATCAGCTGACCAAGCTGAACATAAGGACTTTCTTTTAGACCTGGTTGACTCCGATAAATGCAGGATAGGATGCTCCGCCCCAGTCTGGCCCGAGGCTTTCCTCTACTCTGTCGGGTTAGGATGACCAACAGAGCGTGACCTTCCCTCACTCAGGAAGTCTTTGGAGATATCTTCTCTTAGTAGGTAGAGCCCCTTTTATTTTCGCAGAATTCTTAGTTTCCTAGCTTAGTTTTGATAGCTTTTTCCTTATTTTTGTAGCAATGAAGACACCTCAATGGCTTAATGCCTCCAGTCTCTCTGGGACCACTAGGGTGAGAGGTCGAGGCTCCACCGATTCTCCCCCTGCCAGAACTCTAGTTGTCAAAGTTCCCATTCCACTGCTTTAGGGAAAGGCCGCAGTACCTAAGAGGACCCATGGGGCCTCTAAACGAACTTCAACCATTGCTAGAATGAAACCTTCCAACAGACCCATCAAAATTTTGACCTCATCTTTTTCCCTTCTTCCTTGCGCCTAGAGAAAATCACTTATGGCTCTTCTGGGAAGGGGAAAACTTCGGCAGCCCCTGGTTCCAAACCTTTTTCTTGGGTTGTGCAATGGAGGAGGTCACGAGGACTCTGAAAAACCTGGGAGACTCTACTCTGGCAGTTCACACTACTGAGGGGAGTGCAAGGTGGGTCCCTGACCTGGCCATAGAAGCATCTGACTCTTTATTCCAGTGGCCCCATTCTTAATCCTTCTTGATGTAGTGTGTTCCGTCAGTTGATTGGGAGATCTGCCGGCAGCTAATTGATGAGGAGGTTAGGAAATTTGGGGCTTCCTTCCTTGCTGGGGTAGGTTTCTTTTGATGACCTTGGTCTGTCCTTACTCTTTTTCAGCTTTTATCCAAAAATTTATTCCTTTTCTCTTTTGTAGGGCCATATGGTCTTGGGTGAGCTGTTGAGGAGGTAAGTTGAGAGCTCCAAGGTGCCAAGGCCCACCTGGAAAACGAGGTCTTTGAGCTCTCCGCCTCTGCTGAATCGTCCAAGAATCTTCTCATTGCATGCTAAAAAGATGTTGTTGAAGCCAGAGCAGCCAGTGAGAATATTTCTAAAGTCTTGGACGCTGCTGAGAAGAAAATGACTGAACAGGAGGAGCATAGTAAGGTGCTTGAAGCAAGGCTGGAGAAACTTCAAGGGCTCTGCATCGAGGAGGGCAACCTTGCTGTGGAGAATCAGGAGGAGGACCCTGCTTTTCAAGAGTATGTGCAATCTTTGCTAGGGCCCCAATTGATATCCTAGTATATAGCTACTATGGACGAGCTTAGGGGGCTCAATCCTAGGTTGAAGACCAATCCTACAACAAATTAACACCTTTATCGTCCTGGGTTTATTGCTTCCCTCCCCTGGGTGAAAGAGGACCAGGAGATGGCCTCTCTCGAAGAGATGGCCACAGTAGAGTCCTTGGCCCCAGTCAGTGAGGCTGGGGAAGGACTTTCCAGGAAGGGGAAAGAGGTTGTGGAGGCTATTGCTAGGGGCTAAGAGGTTCTTGATATTACCCCCTATGCCATGGCATCTCTTAAAGGTATTCCCATCTTTTTGGGCTCAGATTATTTAGCGAAAAAGTTTCCCAAACTGTTGAAAGCTTTCTTTGGGGAAAGTACTTGACCCTTTCCAAATTTTTCCCATTCATTCTTAAATGTTCCTCGCTTGACCCTGCCATTAGCTTGATTGACAGGTACCTCAGCCGCAGCTCCTCCCAGCAAGTTTATTCCTACCAGCACCCCAGCAAAAGGGGATTAAGATAATGATGATGTCCCCCTGGTGCAACGCCAGGCTCGGAAATTGGATTGAGCTTTTCTTGAAGACAGCTTTTAGTGCCTTCTACCTCGGCCTTTCTTTATTATTTTTCTATGTATTAAATACTTTGCAAAGGTCTATTTGTGGCCTTCTGATTTATTTTTTGCTGCACTTGATACCCCACAGAGAGTCTGTTTGTGGCTCTCTGTTCTCTTTTTTATCTTTTTACAAAACTGGTCAGTATTTTCTACCTCTGCTTTGAGCAATGTTTCTGATCTTCATACTCACAGTTTTTCAACAATTGCATGCTTGCATAACTGAACTATTTTTCATTCAGGCAACTTAAATTAACACAAGCGTAACAATTGCATAAACTTTAAAAGAACTTAGCTTTAATCTGCGCTGAGCTTGTTGAAACCACCGTTGAGGTCGTTGTTGAGTGTTTGGGGTAGCCATGACCTGGCAGATCCATGAGGTTTCACATATCTTAGATGACCTTCAGGCGTAGAACTTTTTTAAGTGATGGGCATTCCAAGGTCTCAGGAGTTGTCTTCCTTCGTGATCAGCTAGCTTGTAGCTCCCTTCTTTGTGGACTTCTCGGATTAGGTAAGGTCCTTCTCAACTTTCTTGCAGCTTGGTCAGTTGACCTTGTGTGCCAACATCTGACCTTTTGAGGACCATTTCTCCAATTGCGAAATGTCTTTCTTTCACTCACTTGTTGAAGAAATTTGTTACCTGCTTTTTAAAAGTTCTATCTGCTTTAATTACTTTGTTTCTGACCTCTTCTAGGAGGTTGAGCTCTACCCATCTCTCCCCCTCATTTAACATTGAGTCATACTCGGTTATTCTTAAAGACATCATTCTAACCTCAACTGGCATTATCGCCTCTGCTCCAAAGCGCAAGCTAAATGGAGTTTCTCCAATGGCTTTTCTAAGTGTGGTTCTGTATGCCCAGTCTGTGTGGTGACCTTCTTTCTCGAGTTCAATGAGCCTCTTTTTTAGTCTTTCTAGGATTGTTCGGTTTGTGACTTCTGCTAGCTCATTGGCTCGTGGGTAAGCCACGGAGGTCAATCTTTTCTCAATGTGAAGAATCTCACAAAAGATCTTGAATGGTTCACCAGTAAACTGCGGCCATTGTCTGAAATAATGGCTCGAGGAATCCCAAATCGGCATACAATTCTTCTCACATAAATGGTTGAACCTTTTGCAATGAGATCACCGTCATTGGCTTTGCTTCAACCCATCTGGTGAAGTATTCTACAGCAACTATGAGGAATTTGACACCTCCCACTCTTTTTGAGATGGGTCCGAGGATGTCAATTCCCCATATGTCAAATTGCACTGAGGCATTGATTGGTTGGTATTTCACATGTGAAAAATGTGATTTGTTCCCATGTAGCAGACAACTTGTGTATTTCTATATGGTTAACTCAATGTCAATGACCATTGTGGGCCAATAATACCCCATCCGTAGGATCTTCTTGGCGACAATTTTTGCCCCTATATGAGAGCCACATATGCCACTTTGTACCTCGTCAATCACATATTTGCCCTCCCCTGGACTTAAGCATTTGAGCAGTGGCCATATGTATGACCTTCTGTATATCTCGTCATCTCCTATCAAGACGTAGCGAGGTGCCCATCTTTGCACTTGGCGAGCTTCCTTCTGGTTCTTGGGGAGGTTGCCATGTTTAAGGAATCTGAAGATTGGGCATCTCCAGTCTGCCTGATCCTCTATAACCAGGCTTTCTTCTTGATCAATGCTAGGAGAGTGTAACTACTTTATGAGTAGCTCGGCATTGGTCCCTACTGCCTCTTGGTAAATTTTGAACAGTGTGTCTGCTTCTAAATTTTGCTTTCTTGGAATCTACTTAATGAGGAAGTAGTCAGGTTTTGAAATCAAATCTCTTACTCTTTTGAGATACTTGACCATATTGTCTTCTCTGAATTTGTATTCTCCAGAGACTTGGCTAGCTACAACTTGTGAATCTGTTTTGGCGTGTAGTTTCTGCACTTTGAGAGCTCTTATAAGCCTTAGACCTGCTAAGAGAGCTTCATATTTGGATTCATTATTAGAGGTTTGGAAGTTGTACTTCACAGAGTAAGGCACTCTCACTCCCTCCAGGCTATTCAGTATAATCCCTACACCTGAATTCTCTTTTTCCGTGGACCCATCTGTGAACATGGTGCATATATCACCTTCACAAGTACTCGTGTGCTCCAGTGGAGCTCTAGTACATTCTTCTACAAAGTCTGAGAGAACTTGTGCTTTGATGGCCTTCCTTGGTTCAAACTAGATTTGATACCCTGAGAGTGCTCAAGAGACCATTTCATTGTCTTGCCTGAAAGCTCAGGCTTTGACAGAGCTCAGAGCTTGTTTCAGTGGTAAGTTGGTTAGGACTCTTATCGGGTAAGCTTCAAAATATTACTTTAATTTTCTTGAGGTGATAATGATGAAATACAAAAATCTCATGAGGTCCGTATATCTAGTTGCTGGACCCCTGAGTAGACGGCTAACATAATAAATAGGAAATTGCTGACCTAACCTTTCTACTATTAATATCGAGCTCACTGCCTTTTCAGTTGCCGTCAGGTACATACAGATTTCTTCTCCTGATCTCAGGGAAACAAGTTGATGAGGTTTGCCTAAAAAAATCTTCAGCTTGATTAACGCCTCTTGACAGATTTCAGACCACTAAAAGTCCTTTGGCTTTTTAATGACTTGATAAAATTTTTCTCCTTTGTCTGCCATCTTGCTGATAAAGCATCCTAGTGGTGCCATTTTTCCTACTAGACTCTGTACGTCCTTGAGGTTTGTGGGAGGTTCCATATCCAATAGAGCTTTGATCTTGTCTAGGTTGGCATCCATGCCTTTCTCCGAGATCATGAAGCCTAGGAACTTTCCTACAGAAACTCCTAAGGTGCATTTCTCTAGGTTAAGCTTCATGTGAGTAGCTTTCAGGGTTTGAAAAGTTTCGTGGATGTCTTCTATGAAGTCTTCTGTAGTCTTGGATTTGATCACTATGTCATCCTCGTAGACCTCAATGTTTCACCCGATCTGCTTCTTGAAGACCTTGTGCATTGCTCGTTGAAATTCTGCCCCGGTGTTTTTCAAACCGAAAGGCATCTTGGTGTAGCAATAGGTCCTGATCTCTATGATAAAAGAGGTCTTGTCCATGCATTCAAGAGCCATCAGAATCTAGTGGTACCCTTTGTATGTGTCAAGGAAACTTAGCCACTAGTATTCGGTTGTGGAGTCCACCATTTGGTAGATACTGGGAAGGGGGTAGGAGTCCACCATCTGGTCGATATTTGTTAAGTGTGGTGAAGTCCACACACATTCTCCATGTCCCTTCTTTCTTAGGGACCACAACCGATTGGCTAGCCATTCTAGGTACACCACCTTTTTCAAAATTCCTACATCGAGAAGAGCTTGGACATCTCTTGCAATGACCTTGTTAGGTTCGGACGCGAAGGTTTTTTTTCTTTTCTTTTACTGGTTTACCAGCCTTTGGTTGGCTGGGACAATCTGGAATGGGTCGGACTGTGTTAGCGGTTGCTGGCCCTGTTGTGTGCTGGGCCCTGGATTCCGTCATTAATGGCCTGTACTGGAGGTAGTATTTCAGGCACTATTTCTCCAGTGCGTAACTGTGTTCCAGCTGGTGGCTTGCCACGGCCTGGCGGTTGAACACACGAAGGCTGTGGCTGAGCCATCAAGATTGTTTCATTCATTTTTGTGTATGGGAAAAACACTAGGGTTTTTTGTTACAGTTTCCCACAGACGGGGCCAAAAGTGATAGGGTCCAAAAGAGTTGGACCAAGTCACTCCACAGATCCTAATGGAGCTCCGCGATCAGTAGCCGAAGAAGATGAGAAAAAGAGGTCATCGGAGTGGGCTATCTCCTGGGGAAGAGCTCCGATACCTTAGTTAGTATTCTAGGAGAGTTTTCCGGTATAGGCCAGTTCTCAAAAAAGCAAGAAGACTCAGTTCTCTATCATCCTGCCTAGTCTGTAGACTAATTGTGTGTTTTTGTTTAAGTAGAGAGAGAGTTCGTTACCTCCTGGAATTAGGTTCCATATTACGTAAGAATATGTAATTAGGATAATTGTGGGATACAGTCAAATCCTGCCAATTGCTCCCATGATCATGGAGTTCCCCTAGAACGAGAGATCTTGCCATTCATGTCTCTATGAGAGCTACGAGCTCACTAACCAACATTCATACCAACTTTGCGACCTCCCCGTGGGTGTTGAGGATCTGGAACATCTCTTTTGGTGAGGTCACGTTGAGTGATCCTTAGCTCCGTAGAGTGGCTAGGAGTCACGCACCGATGGTCGTGGCCTGGAAGATTTATTATTCGGATCAGAGCTTGCCAGGTCGAAGTCGGGGTCTGGCAATACCTCAGCTCAAACTCATTTAGGAGGTCGATGACCTCTTGGTCGGTGACCAGGGAGGTTAGTGGTAGCTAGCCGCTTGCCACGTGTCCTCGTTGACTTTGTGAGTCTGACTTTCGGGTATTGAAAGCATGAGGCTCTCTGGCAAATTTGGGTTGATTTCTGTCCGGGTCCTATCCTGTTTGAGTTGACTAGTCCGGGTCATTCCCATTTCACCCATCAAATATAAACCTTATGTCCATAGCCCATTGTTTCTCTCTGCTTCGTCACTTTCTCACTAAAACCACCAATCCGCTCTCTGCTTCGTCACTTTCTCACTAAAACCACCAAACCTCCAATTCCAAACCACCAAACCTGACAAACCCAAATTC
>JAOXNR010019810.1:10603-26687 GCA_028571225.1 Parsonsia alboflavescens
CTCTCTGCTTCGTCACTTTCTCACTAAAACCACCAAACCTCCAATTCCAAACCACCAAACCTGACAAACCCAAATTCATATCTCTCTGTGCTTCGTCACTTTCTCATGCATAACTCTCTCTTCCTCTTCACTCTCTCTATTCTTCAACTATAGGAAATGCCAATAGAAGAGAAAAAAAAAAAAAGGAAAATGAAAAGGAAGAAGATAAGAACATAGTGAGGATGTTGCAGTTCGATCTAAGCAGAAGTCGTTAGTCTGTGGAATGGACATTGTTGCTTGTGGATGCTTATGTTTTTCTTTCATTTTACATTGAGATGAAAATACTATTTTAGATCTTAGATGAAGAAAGAAGAGAAGATTGGAATCCCAGATCTGAGATCTTCCATTTTTTTTTTATTCAGTTTTTATATTCGACATTCAGAAATTTCTTCTTTTTCAGATCTGACTGTCCAATGTTAGATCAGCTAGTTGAACGGTTTACCAATCCAGCCAATCGATCTAACATGGTTTTGCTTATTATGCACAATATTTTTAAAAAACATTGTAGACAGTTGAATCAAATTGGTTAGGGGACCGTTCACAGTTCGACTGGTCCAACCATCTAGTCCGATCCCAAAAACATTGAACAAGAGCAAAGACAAATAGCCCATCTACCTGTCCAAGGTAAGTATGTTTGCTCATTCATCCCAGGACCCTTCTTAATTCTTACAAGTCTCTTCTTCACAAGTTTTTTTCCTACCATACTGGTCCTACTTCTTTTTTCAATCTATTGTAATGGTCCAAACCATCAATATCCGACCACGCCCATGGTCGAGGAGGTCACATGACCAACCCATGATAAAATTATAAGGGCACAATCGACATTTTTTATGCTTCTTTTTATGGTTTAAAGCTCATAATTTTCGTCGGAAGAAAGGATGGAGAGAAGGACCCATCCACCACACAACAACCATAAAAGAACTTGCGAGAAGAAACAAAGGGGTTGTCTGTAAAGTGTAGACCGTAGACATCATTACTCAAAGCTGCAGACAACTTGGGTTATATAGAATATGACGCAAACACGGATATTATGGTGGGGAAAAATATAGAACCTCAACTGTAAACAACATCACTCGAAAGCTTTATTATAGAAAAGGGGAAATCAAGAAAAAAACGATAATATTATTGAGACACTATGAGAATCAAATTTTATTGATTGAAAACTCAAAACTTCATCAAAACATCAAAGTCTACGAAAACAAACAAAAATCGGCATTAAATAAACCCTAGACAAAAAGTTGAAAAATTACGAAAAGACCCCAAAAGTTTTTAAAAGTTCCAAAAGTCCACCCAAATGACCCCGGATGGCCAAAAAAAGGCCTTAGTCATAGCATAGTAGTGAGTATTACTCCCTAGACCGCCCCGGATCGGCCTGTCAAATTTTAGCCCAATCTGACACTCCCACAACTTTTCAGTTTTTACGTTTCAGCCCTAGAAACTTTTCCAAACTTCTCCGAATCATCTCCGATTGCCTTGAAACTTCTCCTGCAGCCTCTTGGACCTACGTGGGCCCTCCTAAATATCTTCCTGGGCCAACTCTACGTCAGAATATCACCGAAACAAACAAATTTGTGAGGAAGATGAAGATAGCAAAATTGAAGACGATAATTGTGACGTTCAGCACATGCTAATGATTAGAGTCATTTTGCTTGGTGGTTATTATTCATTTGCTCTTTTTTTCTTTCCAATAAATAATGAAACATGATCAGGATATCAATAATTTTAATGAAACTTCAAAGATTCCAAAAAAACTTCTTCACGAACATTTTTTATTTATCAATAATGTTTTTGTACTTCAAAGCAATGTTTTGTCAATCGGATTAGACAGACCGGTCCTATCGATTGGACCGTCGACCGATCCCCTTGTCGATTCGATTCAATGTTGAAAATCTTTTTAGAGTAAAATCGTTCTTAATCTTTTAAATCGGTGGAAATCAACTGATTCAACCGATGAACCAGTCGGTTGACAAGTGAATCGTCCGATTTATATTCTTAAACAGTTGGGGGTGAAATTAAAAAAATTAAAAAGATAGACAATTGAAATTTTTTTAAAAAAATTGTCTTAAAAGTTAAACCTAAGGAAATTGATGTCTGAACAGATTGTTCTCCTTTCCTTTCTTTGCCCCGTCTTCACTCTTCAGCATAGCGTTAAGTCCAGCACACTGAGCAGACAATCATGACTGAAAACCACTATAGATTAATTGCACAAAACCCCTAAACCCTTTGCTTCCTTCTGGAGATATTTCTACCAAGGACTGATCGGAGCAAGAAGCATGTGGGAGAATAGTTGGATCAGAGATGCCTTCCGAGCCCGTGGAAGCATTTCTTTGAACAATAGAAAAGCATTCTACCTCGAGAGCGGCAGGCAAGAGGCGATCCAAACATAGCCATTGAACGAGGATATTGTCTTGATATTGGGATCTCCAACCCAACTCTTAATCTTCAATGGAAATCCCCTTAGTGAAGTCATCCGATGAAGGAAGCTCTTTCAAAGGGTTCTTTTCAAAACTTAGGAATGCAGAGTGCCGTGTGGTGAGCAGGTTCTCTGCCTAGTAGCACGTTCCTTCTAGTCTTTCCCTTCAATTTTGATTTGACATGTTTAACCTGGATGTAATGAGTGAGTGGATGAGAATTTTTCTTTTCTTTTTAATTTAAATGAAAACAAAAAAGTGATAGAATTCATTATGTATATGTTTATATGTTTTTATTATTAGTTAATAAATATATATGCTATTAATTTGGAATAAATTATATTATTTTGATATTTTTTTACTTATAAAATAAATAATTTTTAATTTTAAAATTAACCAATTCAATTTTTATTTAATTCCGATTTAATCCCTATGGAACTATTGAATCGTAAATCAAAAACTTTTCCGATTCGATAACCGATCCGATTCTGAAAACTTTGCTTCAAAGATTCCCTTTCAAGAGTTAATTAGAATGGCCGAAGAGGGGCAGCTGCTGGGTTACCTGACCATTTGTCCACAGGTAACTTTCGATTAGGCATATTTAGAGGAAAATTGAAGAATGGAAACGTAGATGGTGGATCGTGAAGAGCCGGATTATTAAGCCCACCACCGCCATCCTCTGGAGAAATTAGTGACTGAGTATAAAGTTGTTCCTCTTTATCTAACGACAATCTCTCATATGCAACATTGGAAAACGAAGAAGCAATCACTATAACCGACCTAGCTACCATCAACGCTCTCGCCACAGGCCCTTGTCCACTGGCCAAGAATATGGTCCAACTCACAACTCCCGACGGTGTAGGTGGCTGCAATAATGATCTAGAAAGAGCCAAATATCTCAAACCTCCTTTTTAGTGTAACCACAACTCCGACTGTCATGGGTTGCCTCAAACATATATGCCGCTACCGCTATGTATGCAAATCTTGCTTTGCCGGCAACGAGCATAAGTAGCAGACATTCAAATATATCGCAAGTTCACAACCATTTCCAAATTCCAAGATGTATGCTCCGAGAGTATTTGATTCTCCCTCGTGATGATTAACGGTGGTTTAGGCTTGTTCTTGGATCCCGACAGTTTACCTCTAGGCATCTGCTCTACAATATCACCGGGAGTATTTGGATTAGGGCACAAATCAAGTAGATGGTCGATTTTGCCTTTTAACTTTATCATGGACTGGTCATGTGACCTCTTCCATCATAGAAGTGGCCGAACGTTGGTGGTTTAGACCATTACGGCAAAGAGTAAAAAGATGTAGGATCATTATAGTAGAAAAATAAACTTGTAGGATCGTTTCATAGTTTGTCCTAAACTTGTAGGATCATATTGGTAAAAACTCATTCTTATACTCATTATTTTGGAAGACTGGTACTTTGGGATCCCACCTTTTTTGTTTTTACAAGTCTGGTTTAAAATCCTTTTTTATAGTTTTTTTAGTCCTCCACCAAATTTTTTTTGGCATCTTTGGTCCATATCAATTTATTTTAATTCTTTTGGTCCTCTTTCTTTGATTTTTTAACACAATTGGTCCAAATAACCAGAAAACATGTTTCCAACTCAATCATCAATAACTTTTGTTTTATTTTCTCATCTAATAGTATATATTGTTTTCAGTAAAAATTCCTTTTAAATGTGAAATATAATCTCATAATAAATCCTAGGAAAATTGGTGAGTTACGTCCCTAAAATTTTATGTTTTGTTTGGTCCTCATTAAATTTTTAATTACATTTAGTCCCCGAAATATTTTCGAATCTACAAATGCATCCTTTTTCACATTTCTAGTGCAATTTCGTCACCGGTCTACCCATTTTTTAGGTACATTTTGGTGACTTTGGTCCTCAAAACTGTGATGAAATTGCACCAGAAATTTGAAAAAAGACTTGTTTGGCAATTCGAAAATATTTCAGGCACTAAACGCACCAAAAAAACTAAAAAGGATCAAAGTCACCAAAAGCTGAAATTTTAAGGATGAAATGCACCAATTTTCCTAAATCATTCAAATGTCAATTTTTAGTTTTCAATTATATGTAAGTTATTTTTGAAATACAAATATTGAAAATTGATATGTGAATGATTTATTGAGAGATTATATTTAATACTTGAGAGGAATTTTTACTAAAAACAATATATATACTATTAGATGTGAAAATAATTATTGATGGTTAAATTGGTCAAAGTTTTTTACCTCAAATGTAAGTGTCAAACTTCAAATCCTATTGTAAGTAAAAAAAAATTATTTTTAAAAATTTACATTCAGGACCAATAACGTAAACGGAATTTTCAGGGTAAGTATTCTGAGAGAGATAGTTTAGGGTAAAGACCATTCTCTGAAGATGGTTCAGGCTTCTTAGTCCTCCGTTCTTAGACCGGTTGTATGTTTTTTATTAAGGAGTAAAAAGAGAAAGTTCGTTACCTCCTAGATTGCAGCCTTGCATTACGTAACTGTAAGTAATTAGGATAACTGTGGGACTTCGTTGAATCCCGCCAATCGTTCCTAGAATTGTGGAGTTTCCCTGGGACGCGAGATCCTGCAATTCATGTCTTTGTTTGAGAGCCACGAGCTCGCTAACCGACCTTCAAACCATTTTCGTGAGCCCCCCTGTGGACACTAAGTATCTTGAACATCTCTTCTGGTGAGGTCGCTCCTAGTAGTCTGTGGCTCATGGATAGTGATTAGGAGTCATGCACCATTAGTCGTGGCATGGAAGATCTATGAGATGAGTTCGGAGTTGCCAGGTTGTAGGTTGAGCTCTGGCTATAACTCCCTCGAGCTCATTTAGGAGGCTGGTAACCTCTAGGTCGATGATCCGAGAGGTCGGTGGTAGCAGGTCGTTGCCCACCTTTCCTTATTGACTTAGTGAGTCTGGCTTTCTAGTAGAGAAGCATAGGGCCTTTTGCCTATTTGGGGTTGACTTTCGTCTTGGTCCTGCCCGTCCATGTTGACTTCTCCAGGTTGTACCCATTTTACCCATCATTACCCCTCTTTAGGTCCAACGAGCTCAAAGGTCGTTGGTGCCTAAACTACCATCTTCAAGCGTTAGCCATTAATGGCCAATTCCTTGTAACGACTAGATTTGGGGCTACCTTTCCGTTCACGTCTCTGGTTGAGCGCTGCAAGCTGGCTAATTGTTTTTGGCCTCAAGCAGAGTTGCGCACACTTGGTCGCGGCATGGAATTTATATGAGCAAGATAAGGCCTCACAAGGTCATAGGTCATGGTCTGGTGAGGCTTTCATTGTGCTCATCTAGAGGTCGGTAAGGTCGGTGGTAGGAGGTCCCTTCCCACTCGTACCTCGAGACTCACCAATTTGACTTTTAGGTATTAAGTATTACTATCTCCAAGTCGTGAGTTTGACCTTTAGACATTAAAGATTGCCATCTTGAGGTCGAGGGTCTGACCTTCAGGTATTTAGAGTCTCCATCTCCAGGTCATGGGCCTGACTTTCAGGTATTTGGAGCTACCATCTTCAAGTCATGGGGCTACCCTTCAGGCATTTAGAGTTGCCATCTACAAGATGCGACCCTTGAAAAATCAAACTGTTTTCTTGGAACTACTCGTGAGGCAGACCTTCAAGTATTGAGAGTGACCATCTTGAGGTTGTGGCCTTTTGAAAAGTTGTGCTATTTTCTCAAGGCATCAATTTTCGGAGAGAAGATGCGTTTGCTTTGTTTTTGGAGTGACCATCTTGGAACTACTTTTAGAAGTATTCGACCCATTTCAAACTTGAAGAAATGAGCTATTTTTATTTTAGTAGACACCGTAACATCCTTGGGTTCTGAACAGACGACTGGTTCCAGTTTTGGGGAGATTGACCCACTTCAGTAAATCCAAGGTTTCTTTATTCAATATAAATTGAATACCTTCAAATTTGGGATTTACTTGAACTTCCATTCATTGGGAAAGGATTTTACAGAGCTTTTTTGTTTAGGGCTTTTCTGCTCATCCAGGCATTCAACTTTCCTAGGATCTTCTTTCTTCATTCAAGACTTCATTGAATGAGTTTTCTTTCTCATCTCTCTCTGATATGTCAACTGCATCCCCCTCTTCATCTTCTATATCTAGTCCCCCCTCTCTCCAAACTAGAGAGACAACACCTTCTTCTTGCTCGGTCGATTTGAGAAACGGGGTTTTTTTATTCTTCTCTAGTGTTAACTAGAGCTCCCTTGGTAAAAACTGAAACTTTTGAGCTCTCCGAAACAGAAGCATATTCTCTATCTCCTTCTTTGAACACAGGTCATGTTTTTTAGCTCTGCGGTGAGTTAGGACTAGGGAAGGGTGAAATTGTTGTTGCTGAGGAGCATGAGGGGAGGGGTTCTCTTTCCTCTAGGGAAGCGTGGCAGACATATAGTCCTTTACACTTCTAGCCTCAGGGGAGGGGTTCTCTTTCCTCACATTTACCCCTTATTTTTCGACCTTGCCTTCTTTTGGAGCTTTTCCTTAGCCCAGCTTGTTCCCAACTCTTTTCAGATAGTATTCATAACCTATCATCTTTATCGAGTTCCAGTTTCTCTGGAGCTTTGCAAATGCTTTTATAGGTTGGGGTTCTCCTCAACGTCCAAAAGCGCTAAGGGGTATCTTCAGTTTTATCCTTGCCACAAGCTAGTTGTCCCTTTTCAGTCTTCTGTGGGAGAGTGGAAGTCCTTTTTCTTCATCGCTTGCGTTCCTGACCATTTAGTTCGTTCCAAGGCTTATCCAGATTGGAACTTGAATAGCTCATTTTTCAATGAGCTTCCTGATCTCTCTGTTGCCCAGATCGAGCATAGGGACTTCCTTTTGGATCTGCTCAGGTCTGGCAAGCCTAAGTTTAGGTACGCTGCCCCTGTTTAGCCTGAGGAATTTCTTCGCTCTGTTGGGTTGGGAGAACCAACAGAGCATGACCTCAGTTCCCTCAGAAAAACTGTTGGGATATCTTCTTTTTCATTGGAAATCTCCCTATGTTTGCCGAACTTTGGCTCTTATTATCTTGGCTTTAACAGTAATGAAGGCCTCAGAGTGGCTTCGCACTTCTGGACCCTCTCGAGCCTCTGAAGGTAGAGGTCGGGGCTCTATCGATACCTCCCCTGTTGTTAGGATTCCCATTCCCCGGGTAGGGGAAGGGCTGCAGTAGCTGAGAGGACTCACGGACCTTTAAAAGAGATTCAATTGCTACTAGGATGGCCAAGAGGTTCAAGTGTCCTTCTCTAGGTTCACTAGTAGAGATCTCGAGCTCGAGGTCCCACTCACCCGACTAGTCCCATTAGTCAATTATAGAATTTTGTAATAGTCTTCTGCACATGTACTGCGCATCTTACAAAGGTCTGTTTGTGGCCTTCTAGTTTTCTTTCTCCTATACAACTGCCTTATTCTTTTTCCCCATGCTTTGAGCTTCATACGTGCTTCATATTTTCAATTTTTTTGCAATTTTCCAACCCATTCAAATTTATTTGGGCACAATAGCAAATAATATAGGCAAAAGCAGCATAGTGTCCATACAAGCCTTAAAAAACTAAGCCTCAAAAAACTTAGCTTTAAAACTGTGCTTTGTTGAATCTGAACTATTTAGTTCACCATAGTGTTGGGCGAGCTTCTCTTGACCGGTATTTCTGAGCTCATGGCTCTGCGAGGTCTACAATGTCTTAGATGGTTCTTAGGTATAGAACTTTTTCAAGTGGCAAGTGTTCCAGGGCCTTATTATTTGCCTTAATTCAAGGTCGGCAAGCTTGTAGCTCCCTTCTTTGTGTGCCTTTTGGACTATGTAAGGTCCTTCCCAACTTTCTTACAGCTTGGTCAATTGTCCTTGCTTACTGACATTTGATCTTTTAAGGACCATTTCTCCAACCGTGAAATATCTTTCTTTCACTCTTTTGTTGAAAAATTTGTTACCTGCCTTTTGTAAGTTCTATCTACTTCCATTGCTTTGTTCCTGACTTCTTCGAAGAGGTCAAGGTTTGCCATTCTCTCCCCATCGTTTAAGACTGAATTGTATTCGGTCAGTCTTAAAGATGTCATTCCAACCTCAACTGGCATTACTGCCTTTGCTCCAAAGCACAAGCTAAACGACGTCTCTCCAATAGCCTTTCTTGGTGTGGTTCTATACTCCCATAATACACATGAGATTTCATCCGACCAGTCAGCCTTTCGACCTTCTTTCTCAAGCTCGGTGAGTCTCCTCTTGAGTCCTTCCAAGATGGCCTGTTTGTGACCTCCGCCAAGCTATTAGCTTGGGGATGAGCTACAAAGGTCAGTTTCTATTCAATGTTGAGATTTTCACAGAAGGTCTTGAATGGGTTGCCAATGAACTAGAGCCCATTATCGAATATGATAGCTCGAGGAATGCCAAATCTGCAAAGGATGTTCCTCCATACGAATGACTGGACTTTCGGTGATGAGATTACAGCCATGGATTCTACTTCAACCCATCGAGTGAAATACTCCACAGTAACTAGGAGGAACTTTACACCCGTCATCCCTTTCGAAAAGGGCCCCAGAATATCAATGCCCCATATATCAAAAGGTACTGATGTGTTGATCGATTGGTACTTAGTGGGCAATAGGTGTGATTTGTTTCCGTCCAATTGGTAGCTCGCACACTTCTATATGACCTCCTTAATGTCTGAAACCATTGAGGGCCAATAATATCCTGTCCTCAGGATTTTCTTGGCAAAGCTTTCAGCTCCTATATGTGATCCACATATTCCGCTGTGTACCTCTTCAATGACATACTATCCTTCCCCCTTGCTTAAGCATTTAAGCATGGGCCAAGTGTATGATCTTATGTATACTTCGTCATCTCTTATAAGGAAATAGCGAGATGCCCATCTTTGCACTTGGCGAGCTTTTTTTGGATCTTGCAGGAGGTTGCCATGCTTGAGGTATTGGTAGATTGGATACCTCCAGTCCACTTGATCCTCCATAACTAGATTCTCCTCTTGACCTATGATAGGAAAGTGCAATTGTTCCACGAGCAGCTCGGCATTCGTTCCCATTACCTCTCGGTATACCTTGGATAGTGTGTCTGCTTCAGAGTTTTGTTCTCTAGGAATTTGCTCGATCAGGAAGTAGTCAAGTTTTGACACCATATCCCTTACTCTTCTGAGATATTTGATCATATTATCTTCCCTTGCTTCATATTCCCCAACAACTTGGCTGGCTATGATCTGTGAATCCGTTTTGGCAAGCAGTTTCTGCACTTTAGGAGCTCTTATAAGTTTTAACCTCCTAAGAGAGCTTTATACTCGGATTCATTATTCGAGGTTGGGAAATTGTACTTCACAAAGTAAGGGATTCTCACTCCCTCAGAGCTGATCAGCACAATTCCCGCACTTGAATTTTCTTTCTTCATGGAACCATTTGTGTACATGGTCCAGATACTACCTTCACAAGTGCCAAAGAGCTCCAGTGGAACCCTAGTACATTCTTCTACGAAGTCTAAGAGGGCTTGAGCCTTGATGGCCTTAATTGGCTCAAAATTGATTTGATAACCTGAGAGCTCAAGGGACCATTTCATCGTACTGCCTGATAGTTCAGGCTTTGCCAGAGCTTGCTTCAATGGTAAATTGGTCAAGACTTTTATCGGGTAAGCTTCAAAATACGCTTTACTTTCCTTGAAGTAACAATGATGAGGTACAAGAACTTCTCGAGGTCCAAATATCTCGTCTCTGGACCTTGGAGCAAACGGCTAACATAGTAGACAAGGAACTGTTGGCTGACCTTTCTACTAATATGACTGAGCTAACTGCTTTCTCGGTCGTAGTTAGGTACGTTCAAATTTCCTCACCTGGCCTCAGAGAGAGGAGCTAATTAGGTTTTCCTAGGAAGTCCTTCAATCTGACAAATGCAGTTTGGAAGTCTTTGGTCCATCGGAAGTCCTTCAGCTTCTTTATGACGTCATACAATTTCTCCCTTTTTCCACCATTTTACTAATGAAGTGCCCCAGTGCCACCATTTTTCCTGCTAGGTTATGTACTTCCTTGAGGTTTCTGGGAGGTTCCATATCTAGCAGAGATCTTGTCTTTGTTGGCATCAATGCCTCTCTTTGAGATCATAAAACCGAGGAATTTGCCTGCTGAAACTCCGAAGGTGCATTTCTCCAAGTTAAGCTTTATGTGAACATCTTTCAGGGTTTGAAAAGTTTCCCTAATGTTCTCGATGAAATCTTTTGGGGTCTTGGACTTTATCACTATATCATCTGCATAGACCTTGATGTTCCGCTCAAGCTGTTTCTTGAAAACTTTGTGCATTGCTCATTGGAATTCGACTCATGCTTTTTTTAGGTCGAAGGGCATCTTGGTGTAACAATAGGTCCCATCCTCTGTGATGATGGAGGTCTTATCCATGTCCTCAATGGCCATTGGGATTTCGTGATACCCTTTGTAAGCATCTAGAAAGCATAGCCATTGGAATCCAGCCGTTGAGTCCACCATCTAATATATGCTTGGAAGGGGGTAGGAGTCTTTCTGGTAGTACCTGTTGAGTGTGGTGAAATCCACACACATCCTCCATGTCCCTTCCTTTTTTGAGACCACAACCGGGTTGGCCAACCATTCAAGTTATACTACTTCCTTTAGAATCCCAGCATCGAGTCGGGCTTGGACTTCCCGAGCTATGATCTTATTACGCTCGGGGGCAAAGGTACTCTTCTTTTGTTTCATCGATTTGATTCTTGGCTTGAGCCCGACCTGATGTTCAGCAATCGCTCGGTCGACTCCCTCGAGGTCACTGGGTTGCCAAGCTTTGACCTTCAACTTTTCTTCGAGGGAATTTACCAGTTTCCCTTTGATTCTTGGAGCTAAGAGCCCTCCAATCATAATCTCCTTTTCAGGAAATTTGGGGTTTTTGGAGGACTTTCTCTCCTCTTCTTGCCGCCTAGATTCGGAGGTGATCATCCTCCTTTGGTAGGTCAATCCATTCCTCGTGCATGACCTCTAGCGAGCTTTCTTTGTTACCCTCAGCTAGGTAATACTCGGCAGCAACTTGTCTATCTCTTTCCAGGACAACCCAAGTGTCTCCAACCTGGATTCTCATATTGTAATTGAGCAGGAAGATTTCTGCTCTGAAGTCCATGTCTCCAAGGATGACATTGTAAGTTTTAGGGGCTTCCACAGCCATCCAGTCCATCATCTTGGTGATTTCTCGATTGTCTACGAGGACCGTGGTTGGGACCCGTAGGACTCCATCGGCATAAGTTGCCCTGCAATTGAAGCTGGTCAAAGCCGTGTCTAACTTCAATAGTGAGCTTTTGTCAATGCCCATTTGGTTGAATGCTTTATGATACAAAACATTGACAGCACTGCCAGTGTCCACCAAAATTTTTCTCACTATAAAGTCACCAATCTGGAGCGACACTGTCAGGGGTTCTGAATTTCCCCCTCGAGCTAGCTTGGACCTCCTTTCGATGACATTTATCTCACCGACTAGAAGTCTCAGATTATGAGGTACTGCTCGTGGCAGATATGCAGGACTTGCGTTCTTGGCCTTTCAATCTCAAGTTTGAGGTTGAAGCAATCCTCAGTGAGATGTCCATGATATTTATGGTAGTGGCAAAATTTTACGGGATCTCTTTTGGCCACAGGACTCTTGAGAGGCCTGGGTGGCTTTAGGAGCCCCCTTTTCTCCATAACCACCATGATTTTTGCTCATGATGCCTTGAGTGGAGTGGTCACAAGGTCGAGAATGGTTTTTCTCCTTTTTTCTGAGGTCCCTCCATTGGGTTGAGGGTCTTTCCTCCAATTTTGATTTTTGAGGACTCTTTGAATGTCTTTTGTTGTCTTTTTCGGTAGCAGAGGTGGAGCTAGGGATCTTCTTCTGGATCGTCATTTCCTTAGCTTTGATCAGCTTTTCCAGGAGTGTCCACAACTCCTTGATTGTCTTTATCAGTTCTTCAGCCAGTTTGAGGGCCACGTACCCTCCTTGCAACCCTTTCTTGAAAGCAGTGATGTATATGACATCATTTTTCTATTCAATCTCCACTGCTTCGTCGTTAAAACGACTGTAGTGGCTTTGAGTGCAGACTCGGGAGGTCGATGATAGCAGGTCATTATCCATCTTTCCTCATTGACTCAGTGAGTCTGGCTTTCTAGTATTGAAGGTATGGGGCCTTTGGGACATTTGGGGTTGAATTTTGTCCTAATCTTACCTGTCCATGTTGACTTGTTCGAATTATATCCATTTTATCCATCACAGATAAAACTTATTAAGAAAATTGATATTGCAACTTAAAAATGAATTAAGTCAAAATTTTTTTATAAAATACACATAAATCAAAATGAAACATTTAATTATGAATGAAAAGAGTATCTTTAATAAATTTTTAGAAACTAAACTAAACCTTATGACGAAGCTCTTTGCAGATTTCTCTTTTAGGCAGTTAATGGGGCGGCCGAACAATCAAGAAATAAAGGTTGCTAATAAAGTTAGAAGCGGACCATTTTCTTAAGCAGTTATTATTAGCATGCTTTTTTTTTTTTAATTAGCATGCCGTAGGGGTAGGGAGGCAGACCTCTGCAAACCCCCTTATGCTCCTCCGCGGTCCCACCCCCGCCCCCGAAGCACCGGTTGGCATATTTTATATTTAATTATTCCGTTGTTCATCTTATATTGAATTTGTAAGGAAATCAATTAATATTCTCAATCTATTAATTTATCTTAGGTATGAATGGCCTCAAAACTAAGAATCAACAAATTCTTAATCACGTCATCATGAGTCTGTGTGCTACAGCTTCTTAAAAAAATACCCTTTTTTTCTTTCGTAAATAAGCAATTCTATGAAAACAAAAATTGTTTATTTAGGTTTAAAAAAAACCACTTATTTTTTGTAAATAAGTACTTCTATGAAAATTAAAGTTGTTTATTTAGACTTTTTAGAAAAAGTAGAGACTAAAAAAAAAGTCAAAAAACTACTTATTTTTTAAGCTGAATACCTTATAAAAAATCACTTTAAACTTCCAATTTTCATAGTTTTTTTTTTCTTTTTTTCTTCCCCCAAATTTTTTTTTGTTTCTCTTGATTTTTCTCCTCTTTCTCCTTTTAAAGATTTTCATTCCTTACCGCCACCAACCTAGCCCTTACCTCCCCGCACAATCCTATCGATTTATTATTATTTTTCTCCCCACTTTCCCTCCCAATACAACCCTGTCTATTTTTTTTTCCATTTCTTCCTTTCATTAGTTGTTTTTTTTTTTTTCACTCATTAACCCCACACCTGAGGTACTCTCCCCATCCCCCCCGTCCCACAACCCTATCTTTTTTTTTTTTTTTCCATTTCTTCCTTTCATGTGTTTATTTATTTATTTATTTATTATCCCTCTCCCACCCCCAACAATCCTGTCCTTTTTTTTTTTTTCCAGATTTCTACCGTCAATTTTTTTATTATTATTTTTATATGTCTTTATTCATTAATCTCCCATTATCCCCAAACTTTAGCCTTGAGTTGTGTCTTCCATTGTTTTTTTTAAAAATAAATATATTAAATATTGATATTAAATATATTATAGCTTTTATATCTTAAAAATTATTATAAAGTTATAAAAACAATTTCATAACTGCTTTTTTATCCAAAAAAATTTTTTTTTTTCTTCTAAAAACACTTTTACAAAAAAGTATCCAAACACAAAACTACTTAATTTTTTTAAAAAATCTCTCTACGAAAATCACTTTAAAAAAAGTACTTTTTTTAAAACCTATCTAAACGGGCCCTATATTGTGAACGACCTTAAGTTTTTTTAAAAAAAAGGTATTTTTCCTATTACTTTTATCTATATTATGTGATAATGGATCGGTTTGGATTGACTTATAAAATAAGTGCTTTTTGAGGAGTGCTTATTATAGAAATGGTTTTTTTAGCTTAAATCATTGTGTTTGGATGCAATAATTTATGAGTGCTTTTCAAAATCAAAACATATTTGGATAAAAAGCACTTTTTTAAATTTTTTGTTTTTATTATATTTTCTTAAAATTTAATATAATGATTATATTCTATAAGTTATAATATATTAAAAGCAAATATTTAATATACCTAACTAAATTTAATTTTTTTTAACACAATACATTAAACACTTACCTTTTAAAAAATATCATAAATTAAGATGATCAAAAATATAATAATAATAATAATGTTCAATTTAATCATGAAAGATTAAAAAAATTAATAATAATATATCTTTGACTTTTTTCATTCACTATAAAGTATAATAAAGATATATACAAAGAGTTGAGAAAATGAATTAAAAGAATTTTTTTTTAAAAAAAAAAGAAAAGGAAAAAAAACAAAGAAAAAAAAGATGTAATTGAGACAAAGAACAGTGTGGGCAGAAGCATGGTTTTAAAAATTGAATCGGACCGATCGATCGGACAGGTTGGATTGCCGATCGGTCCCCTTTTCGGTTCGACTCAATGTTGAAAATCGATTTAGAGTAAAACCGTTCTTATTCTCTTAAATAGGTGGGAATCGACCGGTTCAATTGATAAACCGACCGGTTGATACTTGAATCGCCCAATTTTTATTCTTAAACTGTTGGGGGTGAAATTGAAAAAACTAAAAGGTCAGACAACTGAAATGAAAAAAAAAAAAGTCTTAAAAGTTAAACCTAAGAAATTGATGTCTGAAGTGAACAGATTGTTCTCCTTTCCTTTCTTTCCCCCGTCTTCACTCTTCAGCGCAGCTAAGTCCAGCAGCGCACCGAGTAGACAATCACGAGTCGACTAAACTGAAGTCTGAAACAAGGTAATGCTTTCTTTATTCTTTTGTTGAATGAGGTGCTAGTTGGTTTGTGTTGCTTTCATTTTGCCTATCTGCTATTCTGAATTCTGGTAGACAAGGGTTTCAGTCTGCTGAGTGCTGATCTGTCTTGGTGGCTAAAAATTCTCATTCCCTGTAAAATGCATATCACCCTTGTAGTATTTTTCCATTAATCATCTTACCCATGTTTTCCTATATCATTTCTGCAAGATTCTCGATTTAGATATCTGTACCGGGAATTTATTTTCGTCTTGATCAACCCCTTGGCATTGTAAAATTTATCCTGAGGCGACGACGCAGGGAAGAAGGTCAATAGGATAGGAGCCTGCAATACTCTGATGTTCTCCAGGGGCTTTTCCTTTCTGTCCAGCCTTTAATTATTAATTTATTTTTATTGAATGATTTCGTGGATGATTTCTTTCACCAAAATTTTAAAGTAAATTTTAAATTTTTTTCACACTTCAAGAGATTACTGTTCGTGGAAGAATGAAAAGTGATTTTCTTTCTTTTGATGCTGTAAGTAGTGTTCTCCGTGGTTCTCATTCTTCTTTGTTAAGACGTGCTTTATCTTGTAAAAGTTAAAGCTTTGCAGAGCTGCCTTGTTGCTTTTTGACTTTCACAAACATGTTTGCATATCTCTTCCTGTCACTTGTCATAGTCCTCCTATGCTTAATTCATTTCAAACTTATGTTGATATTCTTGTTTTTTAACCTTGTGGCTTGGGCTTTCCTTTTCTAGAATAGAGGAACCAAATGGTCATTTTTGCATTTATGTTTACTGCATTTATACTCTATTATTTTGGTAACAGCATTTACAACATTAGCCCATGTTCAACAGCTTATACTTTGTTTTTTTTTTT
>JAOXNR010019820.1:0-26682 GCA_028571225.1 Parsonsia alboflavescens
TACGGTAACGGTCCGGAGCCCGCCTTAGCAAAACTGTATAAATATATATATATATATATATATATATATATATATACACGAAAATGTTATTTTATGCAATATTGTGCACTCGATTGATTATTTTAAATTTGATTGATTGATAAGTGAGTATTAATTTGACCTTTTAACATCTGTTATAATTATTATTTAATAATTGATATCCATTGGTTATTTTAAATTTGATTGGTGAGTGTTTATTAATTTGATTTTTAGCTTATTTAACTTCAAGCTTTTGTTTAACTTATTCAAATTTTATTTTCTTTGATATTTTTATAAGTAAATATCATTGACTTTTGACAAAATGTAATAAAAAATAAAAAATATGTTAGATATAACGAGTACCAGACTCGTTGTGTAGGATCCTAAATGTCCTAAACTCACAAAAATTTTATCTTTTGGTGATTGTTTTTTTTCTTTCTTTCTTTTTTCCCCTCTTTATTATATTTATGTTCCCTTGTTTCTATCTTCTTCATTGTTTAATTATTATTATTATTATTATTATTATTTCATTTTTATTGCTTACCATATTTTGAGCTTTTCTTTATTTTCTCCTTTTCAGATTTTTCATTTTTTCTTTCTACCATTTTTTTCTAGATTTTTATACCGTATATTTTTATTTTACATTTTCTTGATTTCTTCCTTTTTGTTTTCCATATTTTTTAAAATTATATTCATTCTCCTTTTCTTTTATTAAATTTTTTTTATCTAAAGACTATAATTAATGTATATTATTTTTTTGATATTGAGGGATTATACCCTGAAAACCAAGAAAATAAAGTGATTAATATGGAAAAATAATTAAAATGAAAAGTTATATGAATTTTTTTAAAAAAAAATTTAGATTTCAAAATGTCCTAAATGCACCACAATGCTGTCCTTTTGTGATTGTTTTGTTTTTTCTTTTTATTATTTTTTATCTTTCCCTGTTAATTTCTATTATTATTATTATTATTATTTCATTTTTACTTTCTTATCATATTTTGTGTTTTTCTTTATTTTCTAATTAAATAAGATTTTTCATCTTTCTTTCTACAATATTTTCTTTTGATTTGTACCTTTTATTTTTATTTTCCATTTTCTAGATTTCTTCCTTTTTATTTTCCATATTTTTAAAAATTATATTCATTCCTTTTTTTTTAATCTAGAGACTATAATTAATGTATATTATCTTTTGTTATTGAGGTATTATATAATGAAAACCAAGAAAATACTGTGATTAATATGAAAAAATAATTAAAATTATAAGTTAGATGGAAAAGAAATAATTTTTTAAAATTTAAAGGTTGAATAAATGAATCATAATTTTAAATATTTATTAAGAATTATGTTAAACATTATTCAAATTTTGTATGTTTGGATATAATTAACTTGTGTATTTGTACATTTTCTTGCTAAAATTTTCTTAACCAATATGAGAAAAATAATACAAAGTTTAAATTCTTTTAGAAATTAAAAGGAGAAAAAAAAAGCGAAGGTATAATTTTTAAATAACTTTGACTATGAATGAACGTGTGTATAGAAAGATTAAAAGATACACAAAGAATATATGAAAAAAAGTATATCAAAATTTAAAATTAACATAAATTGAATTTGAATCAAATAAATGATCAGGACACTTGTTATCTTTTCTTTTTTTGTCTACTTTATCTCAAAGGATTATTCACAATATTTTTTTTAATTCAAATGGATAATAAAATTAAAAAATAGAAACATAATTTTTGAGCATCTCACTAATTTTTTTTTAAAATGAAAGTAATTATCATTTTTTTAAAAAAATCAAATCGTAATAAAAAAAAAAAGGGTATTTTGCGGAATTTTCGCTCATGCGTTAAGACTAATACAGAAAATATGCTTTTGCAGCTAATGGGCATTGTTGTCTGTTATTGGTTTCTAATATTCTGTTTGTGTTAATTTTACCAATAGACGTTTCCATTGAAATTACTTACTAGATCTTCCAATACATTAGCATCTGAAAAACATATGAAGCACATGTAGAAGCATGATTTAATTGTTTATATTATATCTGCTGTATGATACAACCCTCGCGAGTTTGTTCATAGAAGTCTGATGGATTCTGAACCAGGAAGGTGTAGAAGAACTTATGGGAAGAAATGGATCACATCAAACACTTGATATTAAAAGTTGATTATTCGTAAACACTGGATAGGTCTCATGGAAATCAAAATTTGTTCAAGCTTCCAATTTCTGTCTGTTGTACCTTTTATCGTTCTTTAAGAATAAATTTGAACTTTTGTAACAAGTGAAAGAAAACGAATAGATGGGTTAATACCTATTTCTAACTAGTTCCCAAGGTGTACACTTTAAATACTATAAGTGAAATCATTTACACTTTAAATACTGTTAGTAGTCCCAGGTTTGGTACTGATCAATCCAAAGACAATCGCCAACGTCTCACTATATTGGCTTAAAACACATTCTTTTTCCTCCTCATGCACATCATGGTAACCTCAGAAGTATCGGGAACAGGCCCAGCCCTTTCCAAATGCTTATCTATTTCATCAACATCCTATAAATTTCATGGCTCTGTGGACGAGTTCTGTGTCACTCACTAGAAACTCATGCACTGAACGAATCCATTTGTATCAGAGTGCATCCCAGAATTTTCTTCAGTCCCTTGTCATTAAGCATGGTTCTTACTCCAGCCACATCATTCCATTTACCTACTTCTGCATAGATATTTGATAGATTAAATTAAATTAATAAAAGCTTCATAGATTATTTACACTTTAAATACGGTTAAGCATGGTTCTTACTCCAGCCACATCATTCCATTTACCTACTTCTGCATAGATATTTGATAGATTAAATTAAATTAATAAAAGCTTCATAGATTATTTACACTTTAAATACGGTTAGCTGTTAAAAATAATAAATGAAGTCATTTAAGTAGCAAAACTACAATTCTCAAATAATTAAGTTATGAACACGTAAAATATGGATCTAAATCTCCGATTACATATTGGTATGTGACTTCCTATTATATTAATAAAATATTAATAAAAATCATATTAAAATATTAATCTTGAGCCATAGAATATAAAGAGTTATTATGAGTATATATGATGATGAATAAAAGTCAAAATCAATAATCGTCTAACATCGATATGAAAAGAAAAAAAAGAAGAAAGATTATTAGCTATAAGTATTTTGAAATTTGTAATTACATGTTTTTATTTTATTAAAATTTTGTGTTTAATTTAAATAAATATTAGTCATGTAAAAATATTTAATTTTTATATTTAGTGATTTTTTAATGACTTTAAAATCACATTTGAGACAATACACACCCACTGTGCATCGCACGAATTTAACACTATTGTTATTTGAATGAAATCAATACATTTTATGATTTTATAAATGCTTTTGTTTACTTTGATTTTTAAAAACAAGCTATAACTAGTTTTTAATGAAGAAATTTCCAAATATATCCAAATCAAAATGGGTATTCTAATTTTACCAAATTTTTGAAAACATTTCATTTCTACCCATTTGGATTACCAATTTCACTCTATACCCAAATTAAATTTCTAACATTTTTGTATAATAAAAATTACCCCACAAATAGGAAATTACCCCCAAACCCTTCGTGCCTTATTACTCAAATCGGAACAAAGGGCACAAACGGTTCATCTTTCCATTTCGAGAGCCAACTTCTCACCTTCTCCTTCCTCATCGAAACGGTCGACCTTCTTCTTCACTTTTTTACCAGGAAAATTAACCCTTCTTCCACGAATACCATTACCGACTCATTCTTCGTCTTCACTTCCTAACTGAAGCTTCCCTTCCTTCTTCCACACACTCATCGACGGTGTAGGTGTACGACTATTGCCGGTACGACTCCACTTCCCACCAATCACCTCCTCGTCATTGACACAACTTTCCCGGTAGATTTTCTTCACACTTGAACCTTTATTTTATGTTGAATATGCTAGAATGTTAAGCTTTGACATTTGGCAAAATGCGAAGCATTATTTTACATGGTATTGACATTGTATTTTTGTTTCTTGAAAGCATGATTTTGATTTAAAATCTTGAAATGCACCGAATGCATTTGTTGTTTAACTTCAATTTTGTAGTTTGTTGAAAGCCTGGATTAAACTGTATTGGATTGTGCATGTTTGTGAGTTTGAGGACTGGGGTTCCGAATAGAAACTGTATGTTCCGGAATGAGTTGGGCCTGTTTCGAAATGATTATTGTGTGTCTTGAAATATACTAGTTGTGTCTCGAAATAATATTGGTTGTGTCTTAAAATATTAGGTTATTTCTCGAAATAGTTTCTTTTGTGTTCTAGAAATAGTATACACTGTATCTTGAAATAATATTGGCTATGTCTTGAAATATTAGGTTATGTCTCAAAATAGTTTCTTTTCTGTTTTAGACATAGTATAGGTTGTGTCTCGAAATATTAGGGTGTATCTCAAGACACACCAGATATTTCGAGACACAGCCTATACGAAGTCTGAGTCTAAGGCTAAGTCTCAAATAGTTTTGGTTGTGTTCCGAAAAAGTATCGGCTTGGTCCAAATAATAATAATAATATTATTATTAATCAATTCGAAAATGATAATTAATATTTTCAACGTTGTAATTTAGAGTTAATGTTTTTTTATAAATAAATACATTATACTAATAAATACATTATAATTAATTATATTAAAAATCCTTTCATTCGGTTGTAACTTAATTTATTTAGATTAAGCAATACCCCTTTGGATAAAGATTTACAAATTTTTTGAACTAATAAATAAGAGATAGGTGTTCTCCTAGAAATTAGACTTTAAATTTTAAATAAGACGTAGATGCGATAACTTTTTTTTCCTTCTTTCTCAATACAATTTTTTCTAATTAAGATATATGAAAATAATTTTTAACCTATTTACAATGAGTATTTTGGAGAGTAATTTATTTATTTAATCCCTAAAAAAAGCTAGTTTAACTAAACGATAATTTTTGTAATCAATTGTTTCATTTGTTCTGTTATTGTAGGGATATGGACCCCATCCCTCGTACCTTTCAGCTCCGATATCCTATTGTGACTGCCGGGAACACGCTTACGGTATACGCTAAGTATATGACCATTAGATATGCTGTCGACCTGCTACGGCTTCATAGGGCAGTAGAGCATTTTCGGACTAGCCCCTTCAGATACATGGTGGATCCCATTACCATGGAGCGTACTACACCCTGGCTACCTTGCATATCTTGAGATGGGAAGTCATTTTGGAGGGTGCACGGCCCGACAAGATGTGGTTCTTCATTGGGGACCAGTTACACCGTCTGTGCCTCCAGGAATATGCTCTTCTCACCGGTCTACATAATGGGAGAGTAGACCGGCATATTATTGAGAGGCCAACGACGAACACCTCTACCATCATTCGATTGATTAGGATCGATCCAGTTACTCCGGATGCGATCTTGGAGACGTGGCAGGCCATGGTAGAAGGACAACTGTCAATTGATGATGCCCTCAGACAGGCATACGGCATCATCATAAGTCACTGGATACTCACCAGAGAGCCATCTGTAGCCATCCCCTTTTATGTATGGAAGATTTTAGATGATTTGGAGGCTGCATAGTCATTCCTTTAGGGAACGATTGGGTGAAGCATGATGGTACACTCCTATCGACAGGCCATCGGAGAGGAGAACGTTATTAAGAGACACTTGTACGACAACTGTTGGCTATTGCTGGTAAGTTTTAATATTATTATTTACATTTGTATATCAATGATGTTTTTTAGACTCTATAAATAGTTATTTGAAATTTTTTTAATCTTATCTTTAATTAGTGGTGGGCATACGATCACTTATCATCCCTGCGTCCTCAGTTATGTAAGGATGCCCAGGATGCAACTAGATGTGGCACTTCCCACATAGATCCACGACACCCGAGGTGCCTTGGCCTTCGACGGCCACGGCTTGGCTCCTCAGTTGATTGGGTCCAGCTGCTTGATGTGGTAAGTAAATACTTTATCAATGTTCACTTTTATTTTTAACTTAGTTAATATCACTAAATTAAATTGCCAATTACAACCGCGTGCTAGCTCCCCGTACATCAAGTTAGATTAGGTGGAACAGCAGCAGTTGTACTGGGCCGCTTTCGCCTGCCTCCCCATATTGCATTGACATGCTGAGGTAATTATCTGCCCAACTTATTTTGGGAGGCTTGCGGACAGGGATTGCCAATTTCGCAGATCGATGATGTTAGACTAATCACAATTTCCATAATTTACGTTAATTTTGTATAATGCTAAATATGAAGATCATAATTACTTTACTTTTATTTTATTTTAGATCCCACGTCCTGATGGAGATTCTTTTGAGGAGAGGATTGATCGAGATCTTTCGATCAGTCCGACAAGATCCGATATGATCCGGTGGATGCAATGTATCTCGTGAGATTTTATGTTACTGCAATAGATTAGTCGATGCTATAGTACATGATCGTAATTACTTTGCTTGCCTTGTTATTAGGTTATGAGTCCTCGTATTAAGGCCACACGGTTGAGCCTTCCGGCAAAGGAGCGGATGAGCAGGCATCCATCTCCCAACCTGACTCGACAAGAGAGGAGTCGATGTTAGGTATGTGCCTCTTTCTATTTAAATAAAACCCCCCGAATCTCATAATATGTAATCTAACTAGGTTTTATAATTATAATCTCCTGCGATGGCTGATCTATTCATGGCTAGGGTCGAGGTCCTTTTGCATTAGTATGAGGATCGGGACATCCAGAGGCATCATGGGGTCCTCCAGCGGCTCACGCACATCGAGACGAATCATGATGTGGTCCTCGAGTGGCTCACACATATCGAGCATCGCCTCAATATGCTGGAGAGGGATGATAGTCGTGGAGATACTCCACTACATGATTCCCCTTCTCAGGAGCCAGATATGCCCATGCCGGAGGCAGTTACGCACTCCATTGACGTCTTAATCCGGTCCGTAGCCATCCCCCTTCCGGCATCTCCCATAAATCCCGATGACACCATTCTGGTAAATTTTAGGTCGTTAATTCGTATTCATATCGGTTATTGTATTTTACCTAATTTTTAATTTTATTCATGTAGAACTTTTTCGAAATAATAAAACGATGCACCTATCAGTCAGGGAGAGGATCGAGTAGATCCATTGACTCTGACATCTCCCATAGTCCTCGACAACACCACCCAGGTAAATTTCAAGTCGTAAATTTGTATTCATTTCAATTTGGGTATTTTATCTAATTTTTAATTTATTCAAGTTGATCTTTTTTAAAATAATAGATCGATGCACCTATCAGTCAAGGAGAGGATCGAGTAGATCCACCAGCTCCAGCATCTCCCATAGTCCCCGACGACACCACCCAGGTAAATTTTAGATCGTAAAATATGTATTCATTTCGTTTATTGTATTTTATCTAATTTTTAATTTTATTCATGTCGAACTTTTTTTAAATAATAAATCGATGCACCAGTCAGTCGGGGAGAGGATCAAGTAGATCCATTGGCTTCGGTAGTTAGCGATCCTACTACCCTTAGGTAATTTTATAGTTAGTAATTCTCACTCATTTTTTATTATTATTATAGTTATTTACATCGTATGAGTAATTCTGTTAAAGTACTGTTCATCTTATTAATGATTGGCTTTTAACATTTTATTAGGAGTTTGGTTGTACACTTTGGGCCAAGGCCTTCGCTGCAGGTGTACGATCACCTTCTCTGACCCGTCTCATCACATCGAGTTGCCAAGACCAAATAAGAAGTCGAGGACGACTCGAGTGTTGGAGGTGTGGGGGGAGATTCCTCTTGCTATGGCGGAGCGAGAGGTGCATTTGGGAATTCTTGCTCCCATGGTGGACCCCTACACCCTCGACCTAGCACGATTGGATGCCTTCTATAGCACCGGAGGTTCAGTGAGGTATTTCACTTTCTTTTTTAATTTATTTGCATTTTATAACTTTTCCGTTTTATACTCTAACTAAGTTTTTGTGATAGGTACTCAACCGAGGGGCCTTGTCATTGTCGAGCCTTGTCGAGGACGATCAGGTAGATCAGTTTAGGGGGCCCTATCATTTGTCGGGCCTTGTCGAGGAAGATCAGGTCGATCAGTTTATGAGGGAGTTGCAGAGAGCGACGAGGGAGACATCAGAGCTTTACAACTACTGAGCCCACTTCGCTCTCACTTAGACTTACCTTTACGTACATAATTTAAAATAGTATTGATGTTTACTTAATTTACTCAAGTTACAATATATGTATACAACATCGATTTTTAACTAACTCAAATTATAGAGCCTTTTTCGAGGTGCGTGGGAGCAGACCTTTACATCTCATGTGGAGTCGGGGACCTATGACTTTGATGCCTTTGTCACTAGTTAGGTCAGGAGAGATGAGGACATGGGAGAGGTAGCATGGTCGGAGACACATGAGGTATTTCAATATATTTTCTATAAAACTTTTGGTTTAAATTATGATTTATTTAACATTAATTGATTTAATATTTACACAGTATATATAGATCTTGATGCCCCGTTGCCTCCATGAGTACTAGGTGTTACTTCGAGTCTCGCTGGATAGGTCTCGGATCACACTATATCATCCAAAGCCATCGACTGATGCAAAAGACTCTCGGTTGGACATGATGGAGCCAGTCTGTTCGTTGTTGCCACAGTTACTACAACAGGTAGGCTATTATAGTAGGATGGGATGCTTCCCAACTCAGAGGTTCACTGCAATTTTTCTTGAGCCCCCCTGACATAGCAAAGCACTCAATCCCCATTTAACTAGACAAGGCTAGCTAAAGCGCTTACATTTGCTACTACATGGAAATGCTAATGAAGGGGCATCTTAAGGAGATGCCTTACTTGCCTTGTGACCCCCTATGGCGCAACTCATTAATGATGAGATAGACTGGATCATGCTGCGGTGGAGCGATTTGGCTTCGCAAACCCAGTTTTTTTTTTTTTTTTAGTATTGTAAATAGTACATAGAGGATAAATGTATGCTGTGTAAACTATATATGGTATTCTTGATTTCTATTGTATGTTAATTATACAAATTTAATTATGCTAAATGGTAAATTCCACACAAAATCAACTAAAAGATTAAAGTTTGAGGACTGAATTGTTCAATAACTCTAATAAATAAATTCCTTATATAAAAGTTCGCTATTTTTTTTTTTAATTTAAAGATTTATATCCAATATATATGAGGATATTTCGAACAACAAGTGCATCACATTTCTACCTTAGATTTTAGTTTGTTTGGCACACCTATATTATTTTTGTTTTTATTTAAAATATAAATTATTTCAATAGTTTACAACCTAATACTCTCTCCATATGAAATTAAATATCTCATTAACTTTATAATTAATATATTTAATATATGCAATATGAGTTAGTGTGATGTTATGTAGCACTAGTAGGTGGATGTAATTTCCATAAATTAGAGAGAGTAATTGTGAAAATTTGAATTAAATATGTGCATATTATAGAAAATTAGATATTGAATTTATTTTTACCTAAAGTTAACTATATTATTACTAAATTTAATTTAATTCATTGCAGACCGAAATATCCATTGAAAACCGAAATGTCCCATGAAGACCGAAACCCTTAGTGAAGACTGAAATGTCACTTGAATACCGAAACATCTAGTGAAGACCAAAATCCTTATTAGTGAAGGCCGAAATGTAATGTTTATATCGAAACCCTCAATGAAGGCCGAAAACCCAAGTGAAGATCGAAACCCGTCCTTGTGCAGACCGAAATGTCCTTTGATGATCAAAAAATCAGTGAAGGTTAAAACCTCATTGAAGACCGAAACCCCATTCTCGAAGATCAAAATGTGCATTGAAGACCAAAATGCTTCCCTTGCATATTCTCAAAACTCGAGTAAAAAAATCTAAATTCCTTCTTCACCATTTTTCCTTCCCTGTAGCTTCTTCTTCTTCTTCACCTAGACCCCTTCTTCTTCACTTCTTCCTCACTTCCTCTTCACGGAAGCTCACCTTCCAAGTGTGCATATTGTTGACGATCAGGTCAATCTGGACTCCACTTCAAGTCATCATCCCCCGTCGTCGTCTTCACTACATTTCCAAGTGGGTTTTCCTCACACTTGAACTTTTATTGTGTGTCGAATGTGCTAGAATGAAATGCTTCCAAGCATGATTTTACAATGTATGTACCTAAATGTAAAATTTTACAGTTTATGCTTGTATTGAAATGCATGATTACATAGTTTTACAAGAAGAAATGTACCAAATGCATGTGTTGTTTAACTTCAATTTTGTAGCCGTTGAAAGTATGGATTAAATTATGTTATGTTGTGCATATCTAAGATTGAATACTTGGATTGAAAATGGTGGGTTAAGAATCGAAAATCTGTGTTCTAAAAATATTTATGTATATCTTGAAATGGTTTTTTTTGTGTCTCGAAATGTATGTCCTCGTGTCTCAAAATCACCAATCCAAGTATCAAAATGGGTTTGCACATTTTTTTCCTATTGTGTTTGTTATAATTTATTTTCAAAATTTCATGATTGCAGAAGAAGAAGAAGAAGAAACATGGTCAAGAATGGAGTTGAAAGAGATTAAGCCAATCTTCCCACTAAATTGTTGGAGTTGGTTTCGAAGCTTTGGATTGTCGATACAGAAAACTTCCAATTTGCATGTACTTCATGGAACAAAGCAACCAAGGCCTATGAAGCTGCCAATTTTGCTTCTCGTTATAGCCAAGAACCACTTTTATGTTATGATTTTGAATCTAGGTGGGCTGATGCAGTATGCCTTCGGGATTAAAATATGACGTAGAGATGTACGATATTATTATTGGTTCTCTTCAAAATTTGAAATGCTTTCGATAGAATCATAATTGTTATTTTGTTGCATATGGTGTTGGATGTGGCTTCTGTATTCACTGTGTTCAGACAAGTTAGATGACCGTGGCTATGATTTAATGACAAACATGCAATTTAAATTACATGACAAATTCACTCTTTGTCAAAATAATAATATTAACATGTCATGAACCTTGTCAACATTGATATTGCCTTCATAAAAATACACACCCTCCTCAAAGACATTAACATCAACATTAACAAAATTTGACCCGGAGTTTCCCATCGAGTACCCCTCTCTAGCAACTTGAGATTGTTGTGGATATTGGATCAAATAAGGGCATTTAATGATTTATGTCAGTCAATGTTGGATCATTTTCTTTAGGATGTGGGGTTTCCCTGTCGTGAGCATTGTGGACAGGTGAGACAATCATGTCCTTTTCTCTTGCATATTTTACACCCTTTCCTTCAACGGTATTGTTCGTTTTGAGAGAGGAAGTGGGCCTCTAGTGGTCTTTTGACAGACCTTCTGCCAATAGGAGGATTGACGACCACTTCATCAATACCTGCAATTGAATTCAAAGACGAACACATGAGTACAAGTTATATCGAAAGTGCATATGCCATCCTCAGTCTTTTTGTGTCAAATGAATGATCACGATATAGAGTATAATAATGAGCCTCATTTTCCCTATAAAAAATAATTAAGATAAATGAGTTATGGAAATATCTAATTATATGCTTAGAGAATTTTTATAAAAAAAAACAGTCAATTTCGAGATTAATCACTTGTGTCTCGACTTTTCCTGTACACTCTATAGAATTTCTTCTGGCCTTTTTTATGTAGCTTCTATAAATATTATAGCCTCTTTGTCGGGTGCTTGTTACTTCTTTAACAACTTTATGTTAGTTGCTTTTATGACTGAAATATTGTATAACTCCCACTTTTATTCTTATAGTCAATGAGCAAACCACATTGAAACTATAATCTTTTTCATGCAATGTGTGCATCCCCATGATAGTTTTTGTATATAATTTCTGTAAAACTAAGTGTATTAATGATATCTTGCAAGTTACTAATATATTGACATTTTATATCTTCTTTGTGTTTTTCAATGAGAGAGTGGTATGAGCTTTAGCATAAGACCTACTATTAAAGGGCAAAGGACAAATTTATGTGCATAGAGTTTAGAAACAACATGTCATTTGAGAATCCTGCTCCAAAAGTTTGTCTATATGTATTTCATGGAATCTTTAGGTTTGTCATATTTGCATATTATTAGTTACTTACAAAGGTGCTTACCTGTCTTTGTACAATTCAATTTGCTAGTGCTAGTTTGTAAAAGTGACTATTTCTTTTGCCTACATTGTTTTCATCCTTATCTTATTCATGTAATTGGAAACCTCTGTCATATTTCTTTAATTTATCTAAAAGTGTTTGAAATAATTCTTTGACCAAATATATATTGCAAAAGCTCTTTTCTCTTGGTTATCTAACTTTTGTGTTTTACAATCGAGATTCTTTGCATAATCAAAAAGTTTTGTAATTATATGGTCACTTGATTACTATTTAGCTCAAGGTTTGAGCTTTGATTTCCATACTTGCTAAAATAAAATGATTGCTATTTGTCTATTTTATTTGGAATATGGTATTTGATAAATCATGATTATGTTGGTCTTGATTAGAGTTGGAGGGAATATCTAATCTTTTCATGATCATTATCCCTAGTAATACTCTTGAACTTCTTAGGTAATGTCTATTAGTTAGAATCAGATCTCAAGAGCCCTCGTATATACGTTGAGTATATTTGGCAGCTCAACAGCCATAGTATATAACTGTGATTCTATACAACGACTCAACAGCTATCATATAAATGTAGTTTTATGTGGCGGCTCTTTCTTGTAATAAAAGAATATTAAAAATTGTTGGAAATAATAATTTTTATATGACAGCTAGGTGTTTTCGTCGCATATAGCTTAATATATACAATGGTTGACGTTGCAACAATTTATATTATGTGATAGTGATATAAAATATTTTTCTTGAGGTCAAATTTGGACTGTAATTTATACCGTCGTATATACTATATACGATGGTCTTTTCTTCGTTAAATTTCTTTTGCCACACCTCCATTTGTGACAACCCAAAGATTGTTGTATATAGCCTAGTTTATGCTAATGAAATAAACCCTAATTATGTGTAAATCAAGCTCAATTTGGCTGTATATATCCCAGTTTTTGCTACGCCTCCCTTCAGGTCATTTATGTCAGAAAAATTAAGTAATGAAAAATAACAAAATGATTACACACAACAATAATACCACATACAAATCGAATTACAATTTTATTATAATTTGACACTCAAAAAATTTAAATTCAATATCTTCAAATAAAATAAATTACAATATTTTCAATTAAAATTATACATTCATCAATAATAATAATAATAATAATAAATTTTAAAAAGATATTTAAGGCATTGCAAGGGACATTCCAAATCTCTCTAGTAATTGATTAAAATGATCAATACCCAATAATTTGATCCCTTTTATCAGAGTTCATATTTAACGAGAAATTGATTTAATAATCATAAAATAAAATAAAATAAAAACAAAAAAACAGAGCAATACAATTTCTTACTTATAATTAGAATGTATTTTTTTATTAATTGAGACAATATTATATAATGTATAGTTATTAACTAAGTTTTTATTGTTTGTAATATATAATATTTTTATGTATTATAAACATAAAATTTCATTTAAACTAGTAAGCTTGATGAGTCGATCACATGTGGGTTTAGGCTTGACTCGTTATATTGGCTAGTTGAGTCTAGGGAAGAATCGAGCTAAATTTAAGTTTTCATTAAGCTAAGTTCAAACCATTAGCAAATCATTTTGTCTCATTTATACCCTTAACTGAAGAGAATATTTTCCAATTAAAAGACTTTTGTGTAAAATGAAAATAGGTTGATAATCTAAAAGGTGGAAAAAAATTAATTTTACATTTCACTCAAAATATCCATAATTTTTTTTAATCTATTTATATACAATCAATTTACGTTTAACTTTTTCAGATGCAAAATAGAAAATCTGAGTTCATTCCCACCAAAATAAAAAGATTTTTATCCAATATGATGCCTCGAATGCATTTTCACCCTCAACCCCCAAATACTATCCAAATATTGAATTCCTTCACATCCAAATCACAGTCTACCAAACATAAATGGATTTCTTCTAATTTCAACTATTGTAATTTTGTCATTGTTATCCTCTAACTCATTCTCACAAAACAATGAGTTATGACAAGTGTAACATCTCAATTTTCCTGCTAGCGTAGATTATAAATAATTAGTTTTAGTTCTTCATTTATTTAATTATTTTCTTATATTTAAATTTGAAATTATATTTGTCTATTTATTTGACGATTCTCTAAAAATGATTTCCTTGAATTTCCATACAATCTATTCTTACATTTTAATATCGTTTGAATTGCTGGTTATATGATTTTTTGTTTAAATATTCTCCAAATATTTTTTTCATTTGATTATTGATTTTCCTTGTTCCTATTATTAATATTTTTGAGTTTGGTTGGGGGAAATTATGGAATTAAGATAAGCAAGGGATTAACTTATAATTTTAGGAAGAACACAAGGAACATTAATTTTGGACTGTTCTGGAAATGGCTTAAGTACCAATTTGGTTATTAAACTTGTACTTTTTTTCAATTTGACCACTAAATTTCTAATTGAGTCAATTTAACCCTTTTTACTTTGCAGGAATGGTCAATTTGACCACTGAACTTCTATTGAGTAAATTTAACCATTTTACTTTGTGGGAGTGGTCAATTTGACTACTGAACAATTTTTTGTTATAATAATTTCAAAAATTGCAAAAAAATATAATAAATTACTATCATAATCCAATTTTTCTTTGAGGCTAATCCTCAATAAATATAAATAACTACATAGAGCTGAATGTTACTATGTAGGAGTTCAAATATTATAGCTATCAATCATGGAAAAATCATTTCGGTGAAACCTTGTAACAGTGTTTCCCCAATTTCCTATCATTATTTGGATTCTCCTCTGACTTGCAATAGCCTTTATGAGGCAGATGATGCTTCTGCTAACTTTTGCATAGTTTCAACTACATTCACCTCATTGTATAATTCACATAAGGGTTGCTCTTCAACAACATTCATTGCACAACAAGAATCTGTTCTTGATAAATTTATTATGATTTTTTTTGGTAATTTTTGAAATAAAAATAATAATAGTATTATATTTTTATAAGGGACAAAAAGATAAATATAAAAAAATACTCATAAAATTTTATAAAGTAATCTATAATAATAATAATAATAATAAGAAACTCTATTCCATTGTTTTATAATTTATTATATTTTTAGCAATTTCTGAAATTATTACAATAAAAAAATGTTCAGTGGTCAAATTGATCATTCCCGCGAAGTAAAATAGTTAAATTGACTCAATAGAAGTTCAATGGTCAAATTGACCATTCTCGCAAAGTAAAATGGTTAAATTGACTCAATTAGAAGTTCAGTGGTTAAATTGAAAAAACAATACAAGTTTAGTGGCCAAATTGGTACTTAAGCCTTCTGGAAATTGGCATGGTACCTTGAATTCTTTCGGCCCTTCTAAGCTTGGTGAGATATTTTCATTTTCCTTGGATCATGGCTACTCTTTCACTTTCTCAAGTGCCTATGGATTGCTGTTTTTGTGTGTTTGTTGTCACATTCTTAAGTTAAATATGGCTCTCTTCTCTAGCTATTACTTTAAGGCTCTTAACTTTTGGAAAATTTACATTTGTTGGTCCCTGTTAAGTGCTTCTGATTTGCTGGTAATTTGGCTACTGCATATTCCTATCATATCTAAATTTTTTGGAGTGGCTCGTTTCAAGTCACACATTGAGGTTCAGTTAAGGTGGATTGTTTCCTTAGTTCATCATACCAAGGTTGGTTTTTTTAATGGATAAGCATGCGAATACTTGGTCTATGATTATGAGGAATTTGTTCCTTACCTTCTTATATAGCTACTATGCTCGTAAAGAAATGGCTTACCACATGGTTATTCTAGCATGGATGTTACTAGGAGTTTCCATCTATTTGCACTTTTCAATCCTGGTTTTTTGATGCCTTGTTGCTTTGCATGTTTTTTAATAAACCACCCAACTCAATATCACTCAGCATCACACGTGTATGCAAGAAAAGGCATATAAAATACTACAGAAAAATGATAGATGTACAATTGGATAGTTAGATATAAAATAATTAATTAATAAAGTCTTTAGCTTACATTAGAAGCTAGTCTTTTCCTGTATAAATACTTCAACAATGTATAGATTCATTAATGAAGAAAAGAAGTAATTTCATTCTCTCTATTTTTCATTTTGCAACATGGTATCAGAGCTCTTCTGATGTAGAATTGAGTAATTTTCGTTCTTCATTTTTCAATTGCTTGATCTCTTTTCTTCAACTCTCTTTTTTTATTTCAATTTTTGCTATGGTTCACGGAAATTCCAGTCATTCCAATTCATTGGATTCTTCTACTGTTGATACCACATTTGTTCTTCATTCAAATGAGACTCTTGATGTTATTCTAGTCAAGCCTCCACTCACCAAACATAATTTTCAGTCATGGAGTAAAGCAATGAAGATTACATTGTCATCTAAGCAAAAATTAGGTTTCATTGATGGTAGAATTACTCCTAGAATGCCTTCTGAACGAGACTTCAAAGAATGGAATGCCTATAACAGCATGGTGATGTCTTGGATTTTCAAAGTCGTGTCACCGGATATAGCCCAAAGTGTGTTATGGTTCAATATGACTAGAGAAGTTTGGCTTGATTTGGAAGGGTGGTTTAATCAGAGTGATTATTTTTTATTCTCTTACTTGGTAGAGCAAATCCATGGTTTGAAGCATGGTAGCATGTCAGTCACATGGTATTACACCTTGTTAAAAACTCTATGGGATGAGATGCTTGTTGTGAGCCTTATTCCAACTTCAACATGTGGTTGTGAGATGTCAAAACTGATGAAGCAATATGCTAAGGAAGATTGTGTAGTTCCATTCATCAAAGGTTTTAATGATGATTTTAATCAACTCAAAAATCAGGTTTTATTGATGCATCCTTTACCCCTCCCCCCTCCCCCTCCCAATTCGATAGGCATTCTCTATGGCTGTTAAAAGTGAACGTAGGCGCCTTACTGGGGTTTCTCTCTTTGGTGTTACTGAGTCTCCCATTCTTGTTGTGCAACAATCACCATCCCCTAACATCAAGAGCTCACAGTCGTAAGGTTCCCATACCAATGCTAACAAAGGCCTCATGTTCGCTAATAAGAGACCTAAATGCACTTTTTGTAATCTAATGGGTCATAGGGTCGATCGTTACAATAACAAACATGGCTATCCAATTGGTTATAAGATGAAGATAGGAGATTCTTCTACTTTGCCATCTCAGCATAATAATCATAAAAAAAGTGTTCATTGCTCCATTGGACTCGCTACTATTAATCAAACGTCTAACACATCAATTGCTCAGGAGGAATCCATTGTTGGTTTAACATCTACACAATACAAGCAATTACTCATTTAGCTTGAATGAATCTCTGTTGTTTTTTTATTCAACAATTTATCATCTTGAATCTACTAACCATTTGTGTTTGACTCCTCATAATTCAAGTAACCCCAAATACTTGCCTTTGGACTTATGGCTTATGGATTCAAGAGCCACAGATCATATTTGTTGTACATTTTCAAAGTTTATCTCTCCTATTTCTGTTAAACTTTCTACTGGTCTCTGCATACATGTTAATCAGAAATTGATTATCATTCTAAACAATTCACTTTGCCTTCTTGATATTTTATACGTGCCTCTTTTTTCCTTCAATCTAATCTCAATTTCCAAATTAAGTTCTCGACTTAATTGTTCTGTTTCCTTTCAACACAACAGATGTGCCATTGGGACCACGGACTCGAAGAAGTTGATTGGATCAGCTAGTGTAAGAGGTGGTTTATATTGTTTAGATCTTCTTCCTAATATGTGCCATTCCAACTCCACCCTTGTTCCGCATTTTTCTAGTTCTCAGTGTAACTTCAATTTTGTTGTTCATCAAACATATACTGTGCCTACATCTCTTATTTGGCATTTTAGACTTGGACATATGTCTAGCAATGTTTTGAAATTAGTTCATAATATTGATGCTACTGTCATACCTTCTAAACATTGTATTTGTGGTGTTCGTCCGCTTGCAAAGCAACGTAGACCCCCATTTCCCCCTTACTCGTTCAACTACTATAAATGCCTTTGAATTAGTACATGTTGATATTTGGGATCCATACTGTACTCCAACCATACATAATGAAAGATATTTTCTCACTGTTATTGACGATTTTACACGATTCACTTGGTTTTTCTATTAAAATCCAGATCTGAAGCATCTTCTCACCTAAAAAATTTCTATCAGTTTGTTCAAACTTAATTTACGAAGTCAATCAAAATCTTTAGAATAGACAATGCTCCTAAACTTACTATATCCAATTTTTTCAATTCTCAAGGGATTATTCATCAAACTTCCAATCCGTATACACCGCAACAAAGGGTTGGTTGAACGCAAGCATCAACACCTTTTTAATGTTGGTAGATCTTTAAAACTTCAGTCTAAACTTCCTATTCAATATTAGGGGTATTGTATTCGTCATGCTATCACTCTTATCAACTACAAACCTACTCCTATCTTAAAAGGCCTTACACCTTTTTAGAAACTTTTTGGCAAAACACCACCATGTTCCTCTTTGCGTATCTTTTAGTACCTTGTTCATTCTAGTGATTTACGACCTAGAAAAACCAAATTTGATTCCAGAAGTAGTGTTTGTGTTTATCTAGTCCTTCACATGTTTCCAAGGGTTCTATTCTTCTTGATTTTAAATCTTGTCTACGGGATCTTATTGTCCATGAATCAATCTTCCTTTTACACAAATTCAAATGATTGTTTACTCTGCCTTCCTCCATTACCTTTGTCTTCTGATGAACCTACACTTTTTAACACTCTTTCGCTTCCCTTTCATTCTTTTTCTCATACTGATAATTAGCCTCCCAGGAGACAATCAACATGTGTTTCTCACAAGCCTTCTTATCTCCATGATTACTATTGTACTCTTCTTTCTTCCACTTCTTCATCTTCCTTTACTTCTCATCCTTTACATGGCATACTCTCATATGATTTGTTATCCTCTAACTATAAACATTTTGTCTTGAGTGTAAGTATGGACAGGGAACCTCATAGTTTTGAGGAACCAAACTCTTCTCCTGCTTGGCAACATGCTATGAAGTTAAAGTTGGATGCCTTTATTGCTAATCATACATGGCATCTTGTTCCTCTTCCTCTAGGAAAGAAACCTATTGTTTGCAAATGGGTATATAAAATCAAGCATAAAGCTGATGGGTTTATGGAACGATTTAGGCCCCTCTTGGTAGCCAAAGGATATACTCAATGTTATCGATTATCTTAAAACTTTTTCATCTGTAGTTCGTATGAAGACTGTGGGGCTGTTTTTATCTTTGGTTGCTATTCATGGATGGTTCTAGCATCAACTTGACATCAATAACTCTTTTCTTCATGGGGATTTATATGAAGAAGATTACATGAGTCTACCCCTTGGTTTTCCTTGTCCTTCCACTCATGTTTGCAAGTTGGAGAAATCCTTATATGGGCTTAAACAAGCAAATCGCCAATGGCATGAAAAACTTATTTTTGCCCTTGAATACTTTGGTTTTCACACTACTACTGGAGACCTGAGCTTGTTCATTTTGAACACTTCCTTTATTGACCATTTTTTAGCCCTTCTCATCTATGTTGATGATGTGATAGTTGCTAGTAAAAATCTTGTTGATATCCAACAAGTGAAGGATTATATACATGCCAAATTCACCATTAAAGATCTTGGCTCTCTTCATTTCTTTTTTGCTTGGATGTTGCGCGTTCCCCATCTGGTATCAGCTTATGTCAATGGAAATACACTCTAGAGTTGTTGGATACCTATGGTCTTCTTGGTTGCAAAGGTAAATCCACCCCAATGGATCCTAAGATCAGGTTATCCACCATGGATTCTCCTGGTCTTCTTGACAATTCAGCTTATCATCAATTGGTTGGTAAACGTCTTTGCCTTACTTTTATGAGACTTGACATTTGTTTTGCTATTCAACAACTCTCACAATTCCTTGATCGTCCCACTCAATTGCATTGGAATGCTGCTTTTCGAATCCTACAATATCTCAAAAGTTCACCTAGCCTTGGTCTGTTTTTCTCTGCATCATCTTCTTTTCAATTGATTGGTTATTGTGATTCCGATTGGGCTATATGTTTTGAAACTTGGTGCTCTGTTACTAGTCTCTATATGTTTCCTGAAAATTCTCTAATTTCTTTTCATTCCAAGAAACAATCTACTTTCTCTAGGAGTTTCTCTGAAGCTGAATACAGAGCTATGGGTTTTGCTATTGCTGAAATTCAGTGGCTCACATTTTTGTTGCATGATTTTGGTTTTTTGTTAACTCATCCAATTCCTTTGTTCTCGAATAGCAGCAGTGCCTTGCACATTGCAAAAAATCATGTTTTTCATGAACATACTAAACACTGTCATTTTATCTGGAAGTAGTTGCAAAACGGATTCATTAGACCTTTACCTATATCTTCCACAAATCAACTGACAGATTTATTCACAAAGGCACTTCCTGCTACTCGTTTTTTTTGCCTTGTGTGTTCTTCTTGCAGTACTGAATCTTTTCTAGTCTTCTGCGTCAGTTTTGAGGGCACGGCATCACACATGTATGTAAGAAGAGGCTTATAAAATACTTAAAAAACATGATAAATGTACAGCTAAATAGTTAGATATTAAAATAATTATATAATAAAGTCTTTAACTTAAGCTAATCTTATCTGGTATAAATACTTCGGCAATGTGCATATTCATTAATAAAGAAAAGAAGCAATTATTTTCATTCTTCACTACTGCCGCTTTTGGTCTTCTCTACATGGGTTACACGAATTTTTGTCTTTTCGGAAGCTCCAGAGAATTACATTTCTTTCTTATGCTTGGGATATTGGACTTCCTTACTTTCTTGGACTTCTTGTTGTGCTTCATTTGGATGTCGCATTCTCCTATATTTTTCAGACTTGGTTATTATTTGGTAGGTCAAAAGCATATCATGCATGGTCGACTTGGATCTGGCATGATATATATTGGGCCACCAATATCTTGAGGCAAGCAGATTTTATTTTGCTTGTGATCTGCTCAATATTTACAGTTCTTGGATTTCATCTGTGGGTCACTCTTCTATTTGCTGACTGGATGAAGACTTGGGCTAATTTTGTACATCCAGGCTGCCTTTTTTTTTGTGTGACAATTGATCTTAGGCTGCAAACTTGACACTCTTCACTTGGTTACGGGGCCCCTGCAATCAAGTGCAAATTCATAAAATTACTTGAGGTTTTACAAGAAAGCTAACTATATCAAGAACTTTCTTATTTTAGCTTTATGTAATATCTTTGGATCACGTTATTTTTGTGAAGTTAGGATTTTAGTTTCACATTTTTTATATATCTTAATTCTTTTGGGGCTTTCAAAGCCCAATTTGTACTTTAGTTCTCTAAAGGTAAATTGCTCCAGCGGAGGGTACCTCTACTGCCTCAACTTCGATTGTTCCTAGTCGAAATGCTATCCTTGTAAACCATAGACAGGTGAGCTCAGATTAAAGAGTGGCCACTTCAGATTAAAAATAGCAATTTTCATAAATCACCACGAGAAATTTCTGGGACATTAGAGGTGTAGCATCAAGCGTGCATGCTGTATAACCCTTTGGCTCTCATCTCATATGTTCATGTGCAATCTTCTTTCTATTCCAAAAGCACGTTATGTGGAGAATTTTTTGAGATTCTGATGGATAAATTGCCTAAATGGAAGGCCACAGCTCCCTCTGAGGTTAGGGGTGGGTTTAAAAGGGAAGTAACTCAGCAGCAGCTTAGTTTCTAAATGAGACTTGATCTTTTCAGCAATGGTGCTCATAAATAACCAATCTTCTTGTGTTGTTTTACTCTCACTGTTTGCTTTTTGGGTTTTCTTGGGCATTGGATGAAAATTTTCAGGAATTGTTTTGGTAGATTGCAGATTTAAGGGGAAGCATAAACTTCCCCGATCAAACTTTTAAGATAGCAATTCTTTTATTCAAAATTGTTCTTTATATCCCATTTAAATACTACCTTTCGTGCTGCAAGTTCAAAATTTTCAGTTTAGGAATCGCATTGGAATTAATTGACTTAAGAACATAATTGGCACCATGTCTAATTCTGCCAAAGTAATGAGTATGGCCATTGACATTGAAGTTTGGCTTAAGCATTCTGAAAATCATGGATAGTTCGGAAGATATATAATCTTGCTGATTGAGATCCTACACTCTGTTTGAACCATTTTAAATTTGGCTTGTTCCTCTTGTAATTATGTTCTCATATTTTCTGCTTGATCCCTGTGCTGAAACACATAAGAAATGTAAGGCAGTCTTTTTCAGATATGGTATGCGACGACTTGTTAGGGCTGAGCACCTGTGCTCTTGGTCTCAGGTTTTACTTTTTCCATTCATTTGGATCAGTTACTTTGATGGAGGCTATTTGTAAGTTTATTCTTCTGACAACATGTGAAAAACATTAGATTATTAGAAGCAGCCTAGGAAGGAATATAAAATTTCCATTCTTGGAGTTGTACAGATTTTACTAATACCTGTCTTCTCGATTTTGGATGTCAAGTTCATTATGGTGCTGCCTTCTACTTAAAAGCTTAAATATGCATTTATGGTTCTCAACCTAACCGGTCCACAATGAGGGATAAATTTGAAATCCCAGTTCATGCAACAAACTTCCTCAAGAACTAGTAATTAGTGCCTGCTCAAACATTATTTCACAAGGGAATCAAAAACAAGTAATCAAGAAATGTTACACAGTATTATATACACAGAGAACAAAATGATGATAAACTCTAACCAAAATCAACAACGGAATATCACTATTGGTGTGGGCTGAGAGCCCTTTACATCCCCAGAGTCTTGTGCACGATAGTATCAGGTTCAGGTCACAATTCTGGAGAGGGAAAGCCTGTGTCTGTTACCCTTCCCTACCAGAATAGTGATACTTGTACTTGAATAAGTGACAGGGTAAAGATCATTATAATCTAATCTCCTTCAACATAAAAAAGTGTGGTCTCTGATTGATTTGACTACACTATGAGAGCAACCTTGTTGAGTTTTCTTCGTGTTACATGTCACTAATCATGAATCGATCAGCATCAAATCATACACCAAAGCTAGAAAATCAAGCCAACTTTATTCATCCGGAAAGCCCAGGAACCTGTTAATGATTCTAGCAACTGGAGTTGCATCTCCTGGTTCGTAGGGAAGGAGTGATCCCACATTCATATTAGCAATTGTATGGTATAGTGTCTGGGGCCGAGCACAATACACATGCTTTCTGTCTGCCAGTTCTTCTGCCAACTCACTTTGATGATTGTCCATTAAATCTTCATTAACTACCACAATCAAAGGTTTACCCAGACGCAGAGTCTCAAATATGCTCCCTGAACCTGCAAATAGCAGATCAAGTTACGTATCTCTCTTTACCATTTTCTTCTATCCTTTTTAAACTAGAAGATAAGATGGGAATAGTCACAAAAATGGGGTAAGTCGAATCTGGCATGAATAGTCAAATAAATGGGAGTCACAAAAAATGGGAAAACTTGCAATTTCTGAAGAGGAATATGTTATGAAAATTGTAACAAACAAAATAACATAGTAAACCAGCCACTGATGTACAGAAAATGGATTTGAGACATTCAAAGGAAAGAAGAGGTTGATTATTTAAAAGAAACTTCTGACACTATCTAAACAAAAAGTTTATGATACATGCTAAAAAGTGTCCACAGTTTAACAGCTCATCAGCAGAGTCGCTCCTTAAAAAAATTAAGAGGTTAAATCCAAAAAGGCACCCCAAAGTTTAGGCATGAATTATTTAACAATTTATGCCGATAATGTCAATCAAATACCATTTATTTAACCATTTACAGTTAAGAATCAAATTAACTAATAATATACAATCTTTAATGATTTAACTGTGCTTTTTTCTAAAAGCATCCTTGTAAAACCTTTTAACATCAGGAGGGGAAAAAAAAATTATCTTGTTTTTAATTTCCTAGTGTATATATTTGGTTTTTCATTTTAAAAATTCAATTCTAACTCATCTTTTTACCAATGTTCAACAACATTTTATAAAATCTATTGAACTGAATTTTAAAGTGCCAAAATTGAATTTTTTTAAACTTATAATCTAAAATTTCTACTTTTATATAAAATAAATAAATAATGCTTTAAATAGTTCTGGAGAGAGGACAAACAAACAATTTTTTTTAGGTCAAATGATTCACAAGAATTTTTTTGGAAAAACATGATGAAACTATTAAACAGTTCTATACATTTGGCTTAATTTGACTTCCAATTGTCAATTGCAAAAATAAGTGGTATCTAATTAACCAGAATAAGGCAAAGACATACTCTGGGGAACTTACTAGTAAAACACTCAGGTAACTCCAAATAAATTGTTGAAATTGAGAGTGACAAGTGATCACAAGCACCAGGCACCAACAGGCAATAGGCAATAACCATAACGTATACTGATGATACCAAACCATATTGAAGTTTAGAACCAACAAATCTCATAAAAAAAATATTACAGTGTCTTTTGTGAGTTTGCTACATTTTAGAGTTTATGCAAATTGGCACTTGACCATTAGCTGAGGATTTGCAAAACAGTTCAACTCAAGTAGTATAATACTAATAAGTGCACATAGTTATTGGTCATTTTGGTTGTTGGATTAAAGTGAACAAAGAGGCAGTTTTATTGTATTTGTAGAAGCTGATTTTTTTCTAAAAATAAATCCAATCCTTACAACATAAACAAAACTAGAAACTAACAAAACGGCAAGTAATACATACCTGCATGACTGATAACAAGTGATGCAGAGTTCAAACAATCAGCTATGCTTGATGAAAATGTGAAGTAATCCACAACTAAAGACCCATTTTCTCCAGAAGACTGAAAATTATAAGAGAAAAAGATATTACATGATAGATTTAGTAAAAATGGACAGACAAGTTCTCCAGTTTGGCATGTTGAAATATTAATAATGATAGTGTTAAAACTTAAAGGCCAACCCTTGAACCAATAATCTACTGTCTGATATTGCAATTAAAGTTCTATTGTTTAAAATTGGACCACATAGAAGAGGTTATAGCAAAAACATAAAAATATTATGGCATTTGATAGCATAATTTGTGAGCTTAAGATTCATTTCATTTCATGCTTATAAATTAATTTTTTATTCTTTAGAGGAAAAAGGAAATAAGATATATAGCTGAAAAAGAAAAGCTAATAATACGTACATATATATATAATTATGATATAAATAAACAGATCATGCAATTGCTACTGCATGAAACATGATTTTTAGCACTGTCTTAATTTATCTATAAGGCTTAAAGAGTCTTGCATCTGAAAGCAAAAAAGAAATGTGATGAATTCAAATATTTGATCCAAACCCAATCTTATGCCAGTCCATAATTTGTGTTGGATAACTTGGATCAACAGATAAATCCACATGAGTGCCTTTTTTAATTTTTATTAATAAAACAGTGCTATGAGATGTTGCCTAGAAATGTCCAATGCCAAACCATTTGGCTAATTATAAAGGGTACCAGAAATCAACTTGTCATATTAAAAAAAAAAAATTTCTTCTATTTATCTCCAGAAGTATAAAAATTTTCTTATATGATTATTTTAGGTATAAACACATAAACAGCTCTACATACACTGATTTTGGAATACTATGCATGTTCTAAATCAATCTCCACAGACCAGATCTTATTAAAATGAAGAAAGAAGATATATCTAGTTCTGACATCATTCGAACTCAAAGCCTAACCAAACATATGACTAAAATTTAAAGCTATGGACATACAGGGAAGCATATTTACAAAATAATCATTTCCACACTCTATCTCCATACACCGGAAAAAAAATAATCAACCGACCTTTACTTCAGAAAACAAGATATCAATTTGAAGGAACATTGGCAATATAACTGCAAGCGGCATGAGAAGGATAGTGCTTATCTCATGTGTAATTGATATCTAAATTTACGGATCAACTTTGGCTAGACATCCTGTTGGTAACTATTTTTTGTCACCAGAAATATCCTATAAAGAGCTTGCTAAAGAAACCTTAAAAGTAAAGTTAGTAAACAACAACTTGAAAATAGAGTCAACTATACCTAATTTTGAACAGATAATAATCTTCAATCTGGTCCGGTATACTCAAGGATTAACTATAGGGCTTTGAATATTGCTTCTTCATCTCCCTTTTTGACTCCAAATTGATTAGTTAAAGTTATAACAGTTCCAAGTTATGCCTAAAGCTAATTATACAATCTTCACCATTTCTATGGTCCTCCTGGTTCAGGAGTTAATATTCAAAAGATGAAAAATTAACATATGAATATGGTGGAAACATTACAACACCTGAATAACAAAGAAATGCTTGAAGGGGCAATAAATTACTATAGCATTAATTTTACCTTCATTGGAATGTAGGATCCACGACCCCTTTGAATGAGAAGATGGGTGTAACCTTTTCTGGATAACTGGTCTTTAACTTCCTGGGTATCTACTGCTTTAACTAGTGAATCAAA
>JAOXNR010019831.1:0-26672 GCA_028571225.1 Parsonsia alboflavescens
AAGAGCTTGGCTAATCTCATCAGTGGAGTTACGTGCCCTTGGGCTGGGTAGGGAACCAGGACTGCGTGAGGTTTTTGAATTCCAGTTGAGCCCATCTTAATTTGCCTTACACAAACGCAAAAATTTAATCTGGCTAGCTACAATGATTGTATTAGAAATTTGGAAATATAAACACACATGTATATTTATATATATGTAAATAGTAGTAATAGGATAAAGTTGGACTTCATTTGTGATTTCTTATTATTGGGGATGTGAGAAGACAATTCTTTTCCTGTTTTTTTTCAAATTCAAATATGATGTACTTCCTCCCACTAAATATAAATCACCAACCATCATTTTAAAAAAATTAAAATAAAATATTATCAAATATCTAATTAATTAATAATAAAGACTTATAATTAATGAGAAAAAAAATTAATTAAAATCACTTAACACATATTAAGAGAGAAAAACAAAAAAGTCAAAATATATAATTTGTATCCTATAATTAAGGCTTTGAATGATCAACTTCAAAATAAAAATAAAAATCTTTACTCATCGGTTTGTGGTGCCAGGTTCAAACCGCGAGGATGCTGCCAAGAAATTCAATTTTGGCCTTTGGAATTATCAAGTGACAGATATTAATAATAATAGAACTCCGGAGATGTGGGCAGGCGGCAGGCCCATGCTTCGCTTCTTATTGGTGGGACCGTATGAAAAGTATAGTTACCTAATTCAATCCTCAAACTTTTATTTCTTTTAAAGTTTTGATTTTTAAAAATTTTTTTTTCCCTTTATTATCAATAAAAATAATTTATAATTAAATATTTTAATTTTTTTATCATATTCTTAAAAAAAAATAATCAAAATTTATGTTCAATGACCATTTAATCTATTTATGAGGGATAATATTGAAATACCACAATTGAATATCAATTTTTTAAAAAAAATATTGGAATCATTTGTCTTCTCCAAAAGTCCAATAGCGTGGGACCTATAAAAAAAAAAAAATCTGTTTTGCTATTGTTGAAGCAAACCAAAACCTTCCAAGCTTTTTTTGACAAACCCCAATTCAAAGCCAAAATTTCTTTGTGATTCATAAAAATGGCATTCAAGAAAACTCTGGCTCAGCTCCTGTTTAATGTTTACCGGACAACCAATCCATCCTCAACTAACTTTTCGGAGTTGCTGCTTGTGGTCCACTCTCCTCCCTTCAACTCTCTCAGCTCAAATCCAAGTTCAACTTCACACTAATTGCCCGGAACCCCGATAAAAAGATCCTCGTTTTTCTACGACCCCATCGGTGACCTCATTTCCCCCTGTTTCTTTTTCTAAATTTTGTTTGATTATAAGTATTATTTTTTAACTTTCTCAATTTTCTCTACTCAAAGTGGCCCCACAAACCGACCGGAATTCAATTGTTTCCTTTCTTTTCTTTTTTTTCTTTGAGAACAATGTAATTTACAAACAAAGCCCGGGTAACAGCGTAAATTTGTGCGGCTGATGCGACCGCCATGGCCATTTTCTTTCGTCCCTTTCTTCTGAATCTCCAGAAAATGAATATTTTTTTTTCTTTAAAATCGATGATCAATGTTTCAATATTATCTCTCATATCGTGCCACTTGATTTACTGCTGCTGTTGAAAGTAATTTCTTGAATGCCACGTTGCTGTGAGTTGTCCTCAAAGTTCAAACACCTTCCTTTCCTACCCCCAAAACTCTTGGGCAGTGTGCTCACATGAGCCATTTCCACGTTTCTTGTACCCCACTAGCATTGCTGTTCAGACCCAGAAGCCTATTTCTCAGGCCCCCTTAAGTTTGAAGGTAGGGTCTCTCTCTACCTGGCTTCTCTTCTCTGCCTATTAGTAACTTGGATTTGCATGCCCGAATTCCATTAAAAACAAGTAGAAGTTTGTGACAAGGAAACCACTGAATTAAGGCCACCAGAATAGCTTATAAATAATCATTGATTTATTTGGAAGCTCATAGCTTCAATCTTGATTGATATTAACTCTATACGGGATGAGTTGATTACATGCTTTTTGGACCTCACGGACTTCACAGCTAAAGACTAAAGTACCCAAAATGGAAGAAAATATGGTAATTAGGGATAAAATACAAAAAACTCTAGCAAAAATAAATAATCAAACAAATATATAAACAAAGGAAATGACGTTTACAGTTTGCATTACTTTCTGGATAAAAGTATTTTTAGATTTCGGTGAATTTCAGCTGATGGGAGAGACGGGTACGATGTGGACAAGTCAATGCAAACGGGTAAGATTCAAACAAAAGTCAATCCAAATGGATTCAAGGCCCCAACCTTCAACCTGTTACCACCGACCCCCGAGGTCACCAACCTTCTAAATGAGTTCGAGAGAGGCATCACCAAACCTTGGCCTATGACCTGGTAACTCCCAACTCGTCTCATACATCTTCCATGCTACAAGTAAATGTGTACGACTCCTAACAACTCCTATGAGCTTACTATCACTCTGCTCGACCTCCCAAAAAAGATAGCCGAGATCCTTAATGTCCACGGGCAGGTTACGAAGTTGATCCAGAGGTCGATTAGTGAGCTCATAGCTCTCAACGGAGACGTGAATGACAAGATATCTCAACACAGGGTAACTTCACGATTCCAAGAGCAGTTGGTGGGATTTCACAATCCCACAACTATCATAATTGACTACTATCACGTAATAGCAGAGCCCAAATCAGGAAGGCAATTGATCTCTCTTTTATATAATCGAATTATACACGGTCTACACAGAAGACAATACACAAGAGACAGTCTTTCTGAGAATCAATTACTACTAATTACTCTCATAATATTGATTTAGGCATCGAAGCTCTTCCCCGGGTACAGCCCACCTCTGATGACTAATCTCTGCTTTCTTCTCAAGTTGTAGTCTATTGACGTCATCATGGTTTTGGGGTGATCGGGTGTTCAATTTTGAACCCCTTCACTTCTGGCGCCGTCTGTGGGAACCTAGACAAAAAGATTAGCCTCTTTCCCTACACAAAACAAATAAAAAAGCCTAATGACTCAATCCTAGCTTACATGCGTTCAACTACCATGCTAAGGCAGGCCACCTTGCAGAACGCAACTGCGCACTGGCGAAACAATGCCAGAAATGCCACCATCGACGCAGGCTATAGACAAAGATAATCCGGTGCCTGTCACTTAACAGGATCAACAGTAGTTAACACAGTCAAGCCCATCCTGGAGGGTCCCGACTAGCCTATCATCAATGCAAGGGAGGCCCGATCAGGGGCAACCTGACTCTATTGCCAACAATCCTAGACCACAGATTTGGGAGAACATGGATGACAGCTCCAACGGACCTCCTGGAACAAATAGCAGTAGCCCTAGAGAGAGTATCCCGCGGACAAGACCATATGTCCACTAGGTGCACTTTGAAGCCTTCTCGGAGAAATTCACAGCCACCTTGAGGCTAGGCAAAACGTGCATAACCTAGCCAACCTCTGCCCTCAGAAGTGAGGAATGACCTCCTACCTCATGAAGCAGGTCGGGAAACAGGTCAAAAGCAAGAAAGGTCCCAGCGGATAAGAACGCAACCCGTGACCGACCTCAGGGAAACCCTGAACAATGGAAAGAGGTTACGACCTCAAAAACAGGCTCAATTGAGTAGTCATTTCGTGAAGTCAGAGACAGGATCCTGAAGAGCAGGGGAGCTCACTACGAACTCCTCTTGGAGTAAGGATACCACCTCGACGAAGCCTGATCAAAACGACAGGTGATAATGCTTGAGGGGTAGCCCCCAATCCATTGAGGATAGCAACTCCCCTATCCAATCAGGAGATGCAGAGCAATGTGGATCTTACCAAGCCTTTGTCGTTTGTCCACAGCATCTGCACTGCTCGGATGCCGCCAGGATTCAAAGCCCCACACTTGAAGGCAAAATATGATGGTACAGGGGAGCCTCAATAGCACATTGATGAATATGTCTCCTACATGGAGATGTTCGAGTACCCCGACCACGTCAAGTGCAAAGCCTTCCGGTCGACACTGACCAAAAAGGCCTAGTCCTAGTTCAAGGGCATCCCTGAAGCAAGCATCTCTAACTAGACACAACTAAAGGAGCTGTTCTTGAAGAACTATCAGAGCAGCACGAGGTCCGAAAAAGACATTAACGACCTCTTTTCCATTAAACAGAAGGTTGGAGAAACCATTTGAAGCTACTATAGTCATTTCAACAATGAGGCAGTCGAGATTGAGCAAAAAAATTATGCCATTTACATCATTGCCTTGAAACAAGGTTTGCAATGGGGGTACGTAGCCCTTAGGTTGGCTAAGGAGCTAGTAAAAACCTTCAAGGAGCTACAAAAGCTTCTTGAAAAACTGATAAAGGTTGAGAAGATAGCGATCCAAAAGAAGATCCCCAGCTTTGCCTCAGCCATTGAAAGAGACAACAAAGGGCATCCAAAGAGCCCACAAAAATCAAAGAGCGACAGGAAAGACCCTCAATCAAAAAATGGGACCCCAGACAAGAGGAGGAAGACCATCCCCGACCTCGTGATCACTTCTCTCAAAACGTCACGAGCAGAAATTCTGATGGTCATGGAGAAAAGAGGACTCTTGAAGCCGCCTAGGCCTCTCAAGAGCCTTGTGGCGCTACCGCAAGGACCATGGCCATCTCACTGAAGACTGCTTCGACCTCAAGTGGGAGATTGAGAGGTTGGTGAAAGAAGGTCACGTGCAAGAGTTCTTGGCTAGGAAAACAGTCCCTACTAATCTGCCACTAGCAGCCCCTCAAAATCAACGACCTCATGTGCGTGAAATAAATGCCATTGAATTGAGGTCTAAGCGAGCTTGAGGGGCAGATTTAGAACCCTTGATAGTGTCTCTCCAGATTGGAGACTTCTTGGTTCATAAAATACTAGTGGACACTGGAAGCGTCGTGAATGTCCTATACCGGAAGGCCTTTGACCAGATTTGGATAGACAAGAGCTTACTAATAAGGTCGGACACACCTCTGACTAGCTTCAACGACAGCATGACCTATGTTGATAGGATCCTCCAAGTCCCAATGACAATCCGTGCAAGTGACAAGGAAGTTACTGAGGTCATGGATTGGATGGTGGTCAATGCCCCTGGAACCTACAATGCCATACTGGGTAGAAGGGGGTCATGGACCTAAGAGCAGAAATTTCTCTGCTCAACTACAACATGAAAATCCAAGTCGAAGATACTGCATTGTCCTAGAGGGGAATAGACAACTCGCTGCAAAATGCTACCTTGCTAAGGGTAATTAAGAGAGCTCACCAGAGCTCAAAAAAGAAAACTGCATCGACCTCATGAAAGAGAATGATAATTGTAGAATCTAGGAGGTTGGTAAAGGAGAGAAAGTGTTCCACAACCCAGATTTCCTTGAGAAAGAGATCAAAATTATAGAGTCATTGCCTCCCAAAATCAAAGGGAAACTTGTTGATTCCCTTCAAGAGTATCTGAAGGTCTTTTCTTGGCAGCCTAGCGGCCTCGAAGGAGTGGACAAAAAAATTGCTGAACACAAGGTTAGGCTCAAGCTAGGAGTCAAGCCAGTAAAACAGAAGAAGAGGACCTTTGCCCCTGAGCGCAATAAGATCATAGCTCGAGAAGTCCAAGCTCTTCTCCATGTAGGAATTCTCAAAGAGGTGGTATACCCTGAATGGCTAGAAAACCCAATTGTAGTTCCAAAGAAAGAAGGGACATGGAGGATGTGTGTGGACTTCACCACACTTAACAAATTTTGCCAAAAAGACTCCTACCCACTTCCAAGCTTAGATCAGATAGTGGATTCTACAATTGGATATCAGTGGTTATGCTTCCTAGACGCATGCAAAGGGTACCACCAAATCCCAATGGCAGTGGAAGACACGGAAAAGACCTCATTCATCACAAAGGTTGGGACCTACTGCTACACTAAAATGTCGTTCTGCTTGAAGAATGCAAGGGTGAAATTCCAGTGAGCTATGCATAAGGTATTCAAAAACCAGCTCGGGAGGAACATACAGGTCTGCATTGATGACATAGTTATTAAGTCTAGGACCTCTAAAGATTTCATTAATGACATCAGGGAGACTTTCCAAACCTGAAGGCTTCCCACATGAAGCTCAACTCAGAAAAATGCACCTTCAGAGTTTCAACAGGTAAATTTTTAGGCTTGATGATACCAATCCAGACAAGATAAAGGCATTGCTGGACATGGAACCTCCCAGGAACATCAAAGAGGTCTAGAGCCTACCAGAAAAGATGGTAGCACTGGGGCGCTTCATCAGCAAAATGGCGGACAAAGGAGAAAATTCTATGATGTAATAAAGAAGCCAAAGGACTTCCAATGGATCGAAGACTACCAAGCAGCGTTCATCAAGTTGAAAGACTTCTTGGAACAGCTTCCTCAGCTTGTCTCACCAAGGTCAAGAGAGGAAATCTCGATGTACCTTACTGCAACAAAGAAAGTAGTTAGCTCAGTGCTGTTGGTAGAAAGGTCAGGACAACAGCTCCCTATTTATTATGTAAGTCGATTGCCTAGAGGTCCAGAAAATAGATATTCAGACCTTGAATATTCTTGTACCTCATCATTATTACCTTGACGAAATTGAAGCCATATTTTGAAGCTTACCCGATAAGAGTGTTAACAAATCTACCACTGAAACAAGCTCTAGCCAAGCCTGAGCTATCAGGTAGAATGATAAAGTGGTCCCTCTAGCTCTCGGGATATCAAATACAATTCAAGCCAAGAAAGGCAATCAAAGCTCAAGCTCTCACAGACTTCTTAGAGGAATGAACCAGAGCTCCACTGGAGCTCAAAAGCACCTATGAAAGCAACGTCAGGACAATAAACATATCAACGGAGAAAGAAAATTTAGGTGCGAGAACAGTATTGATCACTAGAATAGTATTGATCAGCCCTAAGGGAATGAGAATCCCTTACTCTGTGAACTACAGCTTTTCAACCTCGAATAATGAATCCAAATATGAAACTCTCTTAGCAGGCCTAAGACTTATAAGAGCTCTCAAAGTACAGTTACACTTCAAAATACACAGGTCATAGCCAACCAGGTTGTTGGAGAATTCAAAGCTAGAGAGGACAACACGATCAAGTATCTCATAAGAGTAAGAGATATCACCTCCAAACTTGAGCATTTCCTCATTGAATAGATACGTAGAGAGCAGAATGCAGAGGCAGATGCACTATCCAAAGTCTATTAAGAGATAGCCGGAAATAATGCAGAGTAGCTGGTTATACAATTGCACTCTCCAAGCATAAAGCGTGACGAGAGCTTGGTTATAGAGGATCAGGCAGACTTTAGATATATAATCTACAAATTCCTCAAGGATGGCGACCTAATACAGGACATAAAAGAAGCTCACCATCTGCGAAAATGGTCACCTCGCTACGTCTTGATAAGAGATGACAAGGTATATAGGAGGTCTAACACTTGGCCATTGCTCAAATGTCTAAGTTAAGAAGAAGAATAATACGTCATTGAAAAAGTACATAGCGGAACATGTGGATCACACATAGGAGCAAAGACTATCGCCAAGAAGATACTGAGAACCAGGTATTACTGGCCCTCAATGGTTTCAGACATTGAGAAGAAGATATAGAAATGCACAAGCTACCAGTTGCACGGGGAACAAATCACATGTGCCTCCAACAAGGTATCAATCCATCAATGCATCAATACCATTTGATATTTAGGGCATTGACATACTAGGACCCTTAAAAAAAGAGTTGGGGTGTTCGGTTCCTAATTGTTGCCATGGAGTACTTCACCAGATGGGTTGAAATAGAACCAATGGCAACCATCTCATCACCAAAAGTCCAGTCCTTTGCCTGGAGAAACATTGTGCAGGTTCGGGATCCCGAGAGCTATAATTTTACACAATAGAAGACAGTTCATTAGCTATCCATTCAAAACATTTCGTGAAAATCTGAACATTAAGCAGAGGCTGACCTCTATAGCTCATCCTCAAGCTAATGGGCTCACTGAGGTCCGAACAGAACCATTCCAGAAGGACTCAAGAAGAGACTTACTGAGCTCAAGAAAGAAGGTCGCAAAACTGCTTTGCCTGATAAGATTCCAAGCATTCTATGGGCATATAGTACAACACCCAGAAAAGCTACAGGAGAAACACCATTCAATTTGTGCTTCGGCGCAGAGGCAGTGATGTCGATCAAGGTTGGCATGAAGTCTTTAAGACTAACTAAATATAATTCAGTCTTAAACGAGGGGAAGAAAAAGGTGGACCTCAACGTCCTTGAAAAGGTAAAAAACAAAGAAATGGAAGCAGATAGAACCTACAAGAGGCAAGTGATGAATTTTTTCAACAAAAGAGTGAAAACAAGACATTTCACAGTTGGAGAAATGGTCCTCAAAAGGTCAGACGTTGGTAAACAAGGTCAACTAACCAAGCTGCAAGAAAGCTGGGAAGGACCTTACATAGTCCGAGAAGTCCACAAACGAGGGAGCTATAAGCTCGCCGATCTCGAAGGAAGACAACTCCTGAGACCTTGGAACATTTTTCATCTAAAGAAGTTCTATGCCTAAAGCTGACTAAGACAATGTAGAACTCGTGAAGCTGATTAAAAAGACCTCATCAAGCATCATGCCGACCTCAAGCGACCCTACCAGTTTTTAGTTTGAGCAAGACATGAATAAAAGATAAGTTATTCCTTTTTAAAAGCTTATCAGGTCTTCATTCTGTGATATTTTGCCTTAAGTCCAATTTGCCTTAAATTAAAAGTGCTAAAAGCAAGGAAGTGTAGAAAGCAAAATACTTAGCAGAAAAAATAAAGCTGTTATAGGAAACAGAATAAACAAACAGACCTCTGCAAATATTCAGAAATGCAAAAACTGTAAAGAGTCAAGTGCATGAAGTCCTATTCTATTACATTGCCTAAAGAGATGGGGAAGAAGAGGAGCCTGAAATCTCTACTAGCATGCCCGGTGAAGGACTTCTAAGCATCTCATCCATCTCAGCTCTCCGTAGGGTGGCAGCCCAAGTCCTGTGGGTAACATCCTGTATCCCCCAAGGGGCAGGAGGAATAGAAATCTTGACAGAAACTTTAAAGGTCGGGGCTGGGGCAGACACTTGAGAAAAAGAAGCTTCACCACTGCCCTCAGCTCTTGCTATGGTGCCTCGGCCAATGGGAACTATGGTAGAACCAGACCAGTAGAGCCAACATGCTTCCCTCAACACTGTTAAAATAAAAGAAAGAAACAGTTAATACAAAAGTTTCAAAATGAGGTAATCAAAACCATGGAAGTTCCTCACTGGAATTAGTTATCCTCAAGCCTGTCCTGATCGAGGGGAGGTTGCATAGTACCTCTCTCCCTAGATCGGTAGTGTTAAGGATGGACTTTAACAAAACCTCAAAGATGCACCCTATCTTGGTCCTACCTTAATAGACCAGTCCTATCAGGAAGTCCCTATGCTACCTCAGATCCTGGGTCAGATCTAGAAGCTCATTGAAAATTATCGATATAGATTCCTGCTCGAATATCTCTACACCAAACTATTTGAAAGGAGAGCAAAGAAGAAGCCTGACTTCCATTCCCCAAATGGGGACTGGAAGGGACCCACTAATTTGTACCAAGGGACAAACCTGAGGTACCCTTTGGAAGAGCTGAAGGTTGAAGGGGCTTTTAACTTCAAAACACACTTGAAGAGCTCTTAGGAGACAGGAACATTGTAAAAATGATAGGTTGCTATAAAAGCAACTACCATCCCAAGAGAGTTTGGGACAAGTTGTGCTAAAGGCATGTCCCAGGAGAAAATAATATCAAAAAGCAGGGAATGAAGAAAAGGGAAAAGAATCCCCCTCTTGAGGCTGGAGTGGTAAAGGGTTATACGTCCCACGCGTGTACTGTAGGGACCCTCGTCCCTAACCGTGGAGGCAATATCGTCGATCTCTAGTTCTATCTCCCTGTGAATCTTAATGATGTTAGCAGGAAGCAGGGAGGAAGACTGTGAATTGACCCTAACCTCAGATAGGTCATAAGCCAGATTTGGCACAGGAAATTCCTAGGGCAAAAGAGGGGGGAATAAAAACTCCCATTTTCCATTTCGATAATGGAATTAGACTTAGCTTCAAAAATAACAAAAATCTCTGAAAAAGCTACTTCGGCAAAGAATCAGAGTGAGCAAAAGCTGGAAGAAACTGTGGCAAAAATGCGGAGAAATCTGAAGTAAATTCTTGAACCATTGGGGAGCTTTTGATTTAAATAAGAAAAGGAACCTATTGGGCTACCGGGTAGAAACCAATGCACCTGGAAACGGTTCATTTCTTCAAGTAGAGCAGCTTTCTAGAGCAAGAAACGCTTCAGGTCCTTCTAAGGAACTGAAATGAAGTGACTGTTCAGCATTGAGCTGAGCAACCTTCCAAAAACTTAATGGGGATGACTTTCCAAAACTGGAAATGCTTCAGCTAATGCAATGCAATCTCCCACATCTAAACTGAATGATCCAACCCTCCAAGAAGCCGAAGGGATATGTCTCCTTCCAGAAATATCCGCTATAGAATAAAGCGGCACGACCTAAAGATGGTAGCCATTAATACCTGAAGGTCAAGCTCGTGAGCAGCTACAAGGAAATGGCTCGAGCTTTCAAGGGTCACGACCTACAAATAGCAATCCCAAATGCCTGAAGGTCAGACCCCGACTTAAAGATGGTAGTACTTAATACCTAAAAGTCAAGCCCCCCGACCTGCAAACGGCAATTTCTAATGCTTGAAGGTCAGGTCCTCGACCTGTAGATGGTGGTTTCTAACACCTGAAGGTCAGACTCGCAGCTTAGAGATGGTAACTTCTAATACCTAAAAGTCAGAATAGGGAGTCCCAAGGAACCAAATGGGCAAGGACCTCCTACCCCCAACCTCAAAGGTCACAGACCTTGAGGTCACCGACCTTCAAATGAGCATAATAAAGGCCTCACTAGACCACAATCTACGACCTGGTGAGTCCCAATCTTGCTCATGTACCTTGCATGTCGTGACCAAGTGTGCACAACTCTGCTTGAGGCCGAAAAATTACAAACCAGCTTGCAGCTCTCTACTAGAGAGGCGAATCGAAAAGTACCCTAAAGCTACCCTTACAAGGGGCGAACTCCGTTAGCGCCTATTACTTGAAAATGGTAATTTAGGCACCACGACCTCTGAGCTTGCTGGGCCTAAAAAGGGGTAATGATGGGAGAAACAAGTACAACCTGGACAAGTTAACACAAAGGGGCAGGACCTGGATAGAAGTCAACCCAAATGGGCTCCAGGCCCCAACCTTCAGTACCTGAAAGTCAGACTCACCAAGTCAACAATTATAGGTGGGCAGCGACATGTTACCACTGATCCCCAAGGTCACCAACCTCCTAAATGAGCTTAAGAGAGGCACCACCAAACCTCGGCCTACGACCTGGTAACTCCCAATTCGTCTCATACAACTAACATACCACGACTAGATGTGCACTACTCCAAACAACTCCCATGAGCCTACTACCACTCAGCGCAACCTCCCAAAAGAGATGGCTGAGATCCTCGATGTCCACGGGTAGGTCATGAAGTTGGTCCATAGGTCGGTTAGCGAGCTCGCAGCTCTCAACAGAGACTTGAATGTCAAGATATCTCAACCCAAGGAACCTCCACGATTCCAGGAGCAGTTGGCGGGATTCTATGATCCCACAACTATCCTAATTGCTTACTGTCACATAATAGTAGAGCTCAAATCGGGAAGGTAACTGATCTCTCTTTTATATAACTGAATTATACACAGTCTACACAGAAGACAATACACAAGAGATAGTCTCTCTAAGAATCAATTACTCCTAATTACTCTCGAAATACTAACCTAGGCATCGGAGCTCTTCCCCGGGCATAGCTCACCTCAGGTGACTAATCTCTACTTTCTTCTCAAGTTGTAGTCGATTGACATCATCATAGTATTGGGGTGACCCGATGTTCAATTTTGAGCCCAATCACCAGCATTCTTCAGATTACAACAGAGAGAAATATTATGTTGAATAATCCTCATGAAAAATAATTTTGGGCTAAATATCACTTTAAATCTCAATATCATATTTTGTTTAGAATACCATCAGCTATTGATTTACTTTAATGTGTTGTTTTATGTAAGATTCGCATGGAGTTTCCAAGACAAAAAGGTGTAAGGTCAAGAACGTTCTGAACATAATCAATGGAGAGAAGATTGTAGTTGAATTCGATCAATACAATGCCCATATTGGAGAAGCTCAAGGACTTCTTGCAGGTGATAGCACTTCGTTTCCTATCAGTTTTGATAAATGGTCAAATCTACCAAACTCCTATTTTGATCATTCCTTCAAGCATTTGATTAAGGTATCATCGAAAAATTAATGCAACTTTTGTATATGATTAAGTTCCTAGTTTTACTAACTATATATTAATTTTATGTTTGAAAGCCACGATTCCATTTTAAAACACATGAGGACATTGCAAAGAGATATATTAGTCAGTCTATTGGAAAGAAGTGGGCAACTCAGACAAAAATTGTGGAATGTATTCTCTGATCCATGCAAGAGTAGGAATGATTTGATAAATAATCTCCCAAACGGAATTACTCGATATCAATGGGCTACTTTTGTAGATTACTGTTGGAAACCTAAAACAAATTTGTGTAAATATTTTGAGAAGAAATAGATATGTTTCACTTTCCATTATATTTATATGTACTTTTATTTATATTTTCATTATATATATATATATATACTGTTATTTATATTATACATGTTTATTTATATTGTTGCAGGCACTCCGTCAAAAGAAACATTGAAAATCGGAAAAGCGAAAAATTCCACATATTGATGGTGTAAAGCCTATATCAAGAAGACGAGCAGAAATGGTTAATACTTACTATATTATAGAATCAATTAATTTAAGAAATTATTCTATAATTTGATAATTAAATATAATTACTTATATGATTTCAATTTTATTTTTCTTACAGTTTGAGGAGCTTGGAAGGATGCCTGGACGAGGAAAGATTTATCTTGATTGTCATACCAAAAGAAATGGACAGTATGTCAATGAGGGAGGAGAAATATGTATAAGTCTATTGCATATATTATATTTTTATTTAGTTAATCTTTTCTCGTAGTGCTTGAATTTATTTTGTATATCTTTCTCTCTAGTGTTTACTTTGATTTAAACCTTACTTTATTTACTTTTGTAATATTTTTACAAAAAAAATTAAGCAAGCATTAGATGAAAGATTTCCTGTAACTCGATGTTCGGAGATAATGGTTGTGCCTTCTAATATGACGGTTATAGATCATAAATAACTGGGAAATATAGACTGCTCAAGGAATTCAAAAAGGTTTCGAGAGAGAGAGAGAGAGAATGATTTAGAACATCATTTTGAAGAAAACACTCATGATATTATTGATAGAAAATATTTTACAAGAGACTCGATTACAAATTGAAACTCTAGTAGACATTCTAACTTGGAAAAACCGAATACAAACTTGTAGAGGAAAACAAGCTTGATCCCAACTTGACTGCAAGGATCTCCTTGATGGTGGTGTGGTAATGTTTTTCTGCATTTTTCAACTGGCTGTTGGCATGACCACAATAGTGTTTTTGGCCATTGAGTTCTGCAATGAGGATTGCTCCCTAGAACTCATCACTTGCATCCGTCTGTAAGATCCTATGACCTGTGGAAGAAATATGAAGTGGGAGAGGTTTCTGACACAGTCTCTTTAGGGTTTGAACGGCTAAGGTTCGCTCATGATTCCAAGGAGGTGGATTCTTTCTTAGTAGCTTCGATAACTAGCTGGTTTATTTTGTTGAGTCTGAAAGGAAGGATTTGATGCAGTTGAAGATGCCAAAGAATTGTTGGATTTCTTTTACGGACAGGTTTTCATCGGGAAAGCAATTTAGTGTTTCGACTAGATGAGAACCTGACTGTATTTTTCCATTAGCTATCTTCAAGCCAAGAAACTTGACTTTCCTAAGACCTATGAAACTTTTCTTTATAGACAACATGATACCCCGAATTTGACAATGTCAAAGAACTGTTTTGACAGTGACAAATTTGCTTCATCGTCATTAGAAAAAAGAAGGATATCATCAATGTAGATTAAAGAACTATAAAGGATAGGTTGGAAAATCTTTGTCATGGCCTTTTGAAACATTGATGGAGCAACTTTTAGACCAAATGGCATCACCTTCCATTGATATTGAGCATTTGGAATGCAAAAAGCAGTTTTATAATGTTCATCAGGTGCTCTTCCCAATTCCCAAAAACTAGCTTTCAAATCAAATTTTGAAAAAACTTCTGCTCCAGATAAATGAGTAAAAAGATTTTGAATCTTTGGGAGTAGGAACTTATCATCCTTTAAAAACTGGTTTAGAGGTTTGTAGTCGATTACAAACCTCTTATTACCTCAGATGTGCTTCGTTTATCCACATCACGCCTGGTAAGCCCAACTAGAGTTAGTTGGCTCGATCAGTCCTTGCTGTAACAGTTGCGAACATTCTTCTTAGGCAAGCATGAAGTCGTGCGGAGTCATTGCCAGATGTGTTTCTTTGGTAGGGTTAATATTCTCATTAAGCTTGAAAGGAAGCTTAACAAAGAATTCATCATTTTTCCAAAGCGGCTTTGCTTAAAATTAGCATGAGAGTCTGCACAAAAATCTTTTAACATGTTAGCTATAGGCTTAAATTTATCAATTATTTCACAAATAGTGAACATATTAGTAATAGGAGTAAAAGGTTGAAACTGATGTCTATATTGGATTCCTTGAGGGAGAACCCTCAGTCTTTCAGTTTTGGTATATGCTTCCCATCCGATAAGAACATCATTACTATGAAGTCTGTTTCCAAAAACCTTTAACTAGATTATACAATCTGGAAAGAACTTAATTCCCACAGGGTGTTTGGAAATGAGACTAGCTCCAAAGATTTCTCCGTTTGCAGATTGGAACTGAGTGTCTGTGTTGGTCCAGTATTCTGCTGGTAGAATATCTGGATTAAACATTGTTTTCAAGGCTCCTGTATCTAAGAAACCAATGGCCTTGATCGGTTGAGCATACTTAGATATCTGCAAGGAACCCACACATGAGAAGGATGCATATTAGTAACAAAAGCAATGTCTGGATGACTTTGCTTTGAAAACACTGATTCGACGTCAGATTCTGGACGGTCGATCATCAGCTATGTGATAAGCTTTGAGGCTTTGGCCTTCTTGTTTGCGCAATTCTTTGCAAAATGGCCTTTCTTCTTACGAAACATCTGTCTAATTTCGACTTCTTTGAGGCCTTCCATCTAAAGTACTTGAGGTTCTTCTTTGACTTGTACTTCCTTTGCTTGGAAGACTTCTTCTTGTGTGTAGTTTTGCAGCTACACTTCGTTGGCTTTGTGCACCCTATCTCATAGTTCCTGTTGCAAATCTTGTCAAGCTTCTTCTTTCCGTGAAAGAAGTTTTCAACAATCTTTCTTCTTTCATCGAGTTTGTCTAGGCATGTGAATGTGGCTTGTCGGAATTCTGCAAGGCCGAGATTTGCCAATGTGTTTCCAAAAAGTTCGATCAACTTCTCCAATTCTGGCTAGATCTCTTCTAGGAGTGAGGAAATGTACACCTGCTTGAGATTTGGATCTTTTATACCACCAAGGCGGTAGTAAGTCTCCGTCATTCTTTTGTAGTGCCGGTTGAGATCTTTAGACCTTAAAGAACAACATTTCATCTTGAAGAAGTACTGTCTTACTTGTTTAATTTTCAAAGAATAATCACCTACAAATTCTTTAAAAATAAAATTAATCCATTGATTTAAAGAACCTGTAAGTAACTAATTTCTCTCATAAGCATCTAAAGAAATGAACCAGTCATGTATAGTACCAACAGCACGACTCAAGAACTCAGAAAGAATATTGTCTAGAGGTACTCCCTTTAATAAATGAGTGTTGACCCATGAGGACATCTCCTGGAATCTTTCACACCTTTTATCAATTGAGATATCGTCAAAGGTGAAACAGGTTGATTTTCCTGGTGGAGCTGCTTGTGGAGGAGGAGAAGGTTGCTGGTCGGGGATGGTTTCATCCTCAACTTCCTCTGCATGGCCAAAACCTGAATAAGAGGTCGATCCTGAGAGACCTGTAATGGTCATGAGGATCCCTGTGATTTCCATCGTTTCTTCTCCTAATTTTGTATACTCAGAAATGCAGACTGAGGATTTCGTAGACACTGAATCTTCATTAGAATAGCTGGAAGATGTTTGAACATCATTGGCTTGGTAAGACATGGCTAGTTATTAAGCCAGGTTCATCGGAAAAGGATCAAGTTACCTGACAGAACTTGTTGGAGTAGGCTCTTTTTGTACCAGAGCTCTAGTTTCTTCCCTTCTAGGATATCCATATCAGTCTTCATTAGATCGGACTGGTGCTTTTGCCATTTCTTCTCGGGCATACCTTGTCTCTTCGGATCTGTAGTATTCAGACGAAGGAAATTCTAGATTCAAGCATGAAACCTTCTTTCGAGGTGTTGGGTGAACATATGGATGCTCTTTAGCCCATTTTGCCTAAAATTTGCAGTCAGGTATATTATAGTCTGGAATCTTCTCTAGTCTGGGTCGAGTAGGACTTAGTGGTCTACAGAAGAATGGAGTTGGCGTGTGAAGGGTTGGTGGATTTCTCGGAACGCCAAACATTTAGAATCCCTAAGATAAGGATAACGGAACAGGCCAAACATTTAGAATCCCTAAGACGGGGATAATGGAACAGGAGTAGCTAGAGACCTCTGTCTTTCAATTTTCTCGATCTACCTCTTTAAGTCGTAAATCTCCTGGTGCTTCTCGTTGAACTCAGTGCAATAACTAGTTCTAGCACAGATCATTGCCTTCAAGTCTTGATCAAGCATGTCGTGCCTGTCTAGCTGCTCATTATATCTCTTTTCTACATGGCCAATCTTTCGTTCGACTCGATTAACTCTATCATCGATTCTTGTGAGCATGCGATTTTGAGCAATGGTATTGTCCGTCTCCTAGTCAAGAACTTCTTCTACCTAGTTCAAGGTAACATGTCTTCCGTGCTCATCAACCGACCTCTATGTAACATAAGGTCTAGAAGCACGCTTCTCATCTTCGTTCACCTTTCTTTCCAATGGTGGAAATGCTACATCATAAGGAATCACATGGGGCTAATTCATCATGCATGGAATAGGTGGTGGTCCATTGGTGGTGATCTTTTCATGCTTCTTGCAATAAGGAGATGGCTTGTAGCAGTCCATCCTCTCTCTTAAAATCTTAATAACAGATGGGTAGACGGATGGAGGTCATTCCTTATTCATTAGCAGTATAGTGGATGTCCTAGGACGAGGTCGGAAGAAGTTCTTCAAATCCCTGAAGGGCTTTGGAGCTGGTGTTGCCGTAGGTTTTGGAATTGGAATCACTGTGGCTTGGTCCTTGTCATCATCATTCGGATAACGTCTGTACGAACATCTGCCAGTTTTCTTTTTCTTGGTTCATCAGCGTCTCCGTGGAACCTCATTTGCATCATCATCATCTGAAGAGGAATCCTCAGCACATGAACATTCTAGGCAAAGTCCAGATCTAGGAACATCCTATAAAAAGTGACCGTTGATGTGGGACGTATAACTGGGTTCTGATGCATGGTTGTAAGATGACACTAGGACTCTTTTCTGCATGCTTAGATCTACTGTATCATATGATTGGAGCATCAGTTGGGTAAATATCTGTTCAAACTCCTCTTTTGGAGGAATCCTGGAATAGGTCTTCACACGTCCACCGGGAAGCCCATGGAAAGCAGAAGGAGTGGCCTGTACAGGTCATATCGGTGAAGATTCTCATAATTGGTGATCCAGTCAATAGGCATGAGTTTCTCCAGATCAGCTCGCTTGATCTGTCGTAGGATCTCGATCAAGGTGGGTACTTTAATAGCTGAGTCAGCCAAAATCATCAAGGCATCTAGAGAATGATGCTTGTTCAAAAACCTACGGCAACACCAACTCCAGAGCCCTTCAAGGATTCGAAGGACTTCAACTGGCCCCGTCCTAGGACATCCACTATACTGCCAATGAATAAGGAATGCCCTCCATCCATCTACCCATCTATCATGATGATTCTAAGAGAGACGACGGACTGCTACAAACCATCTCCATATTGCAAGAAGGGTGAAAAAATCACCACCAGCAGACCAACACTTATTCCATGCATTATGAATCAGCCCCAGGTGAATCGGTATGATGTAGCATTTCCACCATTGGAAAGAATCGTGGACGAAGTTGAGAAGCTTGCTTCCAGACCTTATGTTACACAGAGGTCGGTTGATGAGCATGGAAGACATGTTCGCTTGAACCAGCCAGAAGAAGTTCTCAACTAGTAGAGGGACAATGCTATTGCTCAGAATCGCATGCTCACCAGAATCGACAACAGAGTCAATCGAGTCAAAAGAAAGATCGACCATGTAGAAAAAAGATATAATGAGCTGCTAGACAGACACGACATGCTTGATCAAGACTTGAAGGCAATGATCTGCGTTGGAACCAGTTACTGCACTCAAGCATCAGGAGATTTACAACCTAGAGAGGTAGATAGAGAACCGTCTCAGGGATTCTCAATGTTTGGCATTCCGAGAAATCCACCAACCTTCCACACACCAACTCCACTCTTCTGTGGACCACTAAGTCCTACTCAACCCAGACCAAAGAAGATTCTAGACTATAGTATACTTGACTATGAATTCTGGGCAAAATGGGCTAAAGAGCATCCATATGTTCACCCAACACCTCGAAAAAAGGTTTCACGCTAGAATCCAAAGTTTCCTCCTTCTAAATTCTTCAGATCCAAAGAGACAAGGTATGCCCGAAAAGAAAGGGCAAAAGCGTTAATCCAATCTGATGAAGACCAATATGGATATCCTAGAAAGGAAGAAACCATAGCTCTAGTACAAAAAGAGCCTACTCCAACAAACTCCCTTAGGCAACTTGATCCTTTTCCGACCAACCCGGCTCAACAACTAGCCGTGTCTTACCAAGCCAATAATGTTCAAACATCTTCCAGCAGTTCAAATAAAGATTCATTGTCTACGACATCCTCAGACAGCATTTCCGAATATACAAAATCAGGAGAAGACATGATAGATGACACAGAGATCCTCATGACCACTCCAGGTCCCTCATTATCGACCTCCTATTCATGTTTTGGCCATGCAGAGGAAGCTGAGGATGAAACCATGCCCGACTTGCAACCTTCTCCTCCTCTACAAGCTGCTCCGCCAGGAAAATCAACCTGTTTCACCTTTGAAAATATCTCAATTGATAAAAGGCATGAAAGATTCCAGGAGATGTCATCATGGGTCAACACCCAATTATTATAGGGAGTACCTCTAAACAATATTCTTTCTGAGTTCATTAGTCATGTTGTTGGTACTCTATATGACTGATTCATTTCTTTAGATGCTTATGCGAGAAATTAGTTACTTACAGGTTTTTTAAATCAGTGGATTAATATTATTTTTAAAGAATTTGTTGGTGATTATTCTTTGGAAATTAAATAGGCAAGACAGGACTTATTCAAGATGAAATGTTGTTTTTTAAGGCCTAAAGATCTCAACCAGCACTATAAAAGAATTACGGAGACTTACTACTGCCTTGGTGGTATAAGAGATCCAAATCTCAAACAATTGTACATTTCCTTACTACCAAAAGAGATAAAGCCAGAATTGGAGAAGTTGATCGAACTCTCTAGAAACACGTTGGGAAATCTTGGCCTCGCAGAAATCCGACAAGCCACATTCACATGTCTAGACAAACTCTGTAAAAGAGGAAAGACTGTTGAAAACTTCTTTCATGGAAAGAAGAAGCTTGACAAGATCTACAACAGGAACTATGAGATAGGGTGCACAAAGCCAAAGAAGTGTAGCTGTAAAACCACACACAAGAAGTAGTCTCCCAAGAAAACTAAGTACAAGTCAAAGAAGAACCTCAAGTACTTCAGAGGAAATTCCTCAAAGAAGCCGAAATCAGACAGATGTTTCTTCCGCAAGAACAAAGGCCATTTTTGCAAAGAATTCCCCAAACAAGAATGCCAAAGCTTGTCACACAACTGATGATCGACCATCCAGAATCTCAACGTTGAATTGATGTTTGCAGAGCAAAGTCATCCTGACCAGGACACAACCTTTGCCATTGAAATTACTGATTCTAAATTCGAAGCATAAAAAAATGATTCTAAAGAGGAACCAAGTCTACCTATTTTTACTGTTAAAGATACTCCAAACATTGCTTCTATTACTAATATACATCCTTCTCATATGCAGGTTTCCTTGCTGGCATCTAAGTATGCTCAACCGATCAAGGCCATTGGTTTCTTAGATACAATAGCCTTGAAAACGATGGTTGATCCAGATATTCTACCAACAGAATACTAGACCAACACGGATGCATAATTCCAAGCAGCAAACGGAGAAATCTTTGATGCTACTCGCATGTTCAAACACCCCATGGAAATTAAGTTCTTTCCAGATTGTATAATCTGGCTAAAAGTTGTTGGAAACAGACTTCATGGTAAGGATGTTCTTATCGGATGGGACACATACATATACCAAAACTGAAAGACTAACGGTTCTCCCTCAGGGAATCTGATATAGACATTAGTTTCAACCTTTTACTCCTATTACTAATATGTTTGCTATTTTTTAAACGATTGATAAATTTAAGCCTATAACTAACATGTTAAAAGATTTTTATGCAAATTTTAAATACAAAAAGCCGCTTTGGAAAAACGTTGAATTCTTTGTTAAGCTTCCTTTCAAGCTTAATGAGGATATTAACCCTACCAAAGCAACATATCCGGGAATGACTCCACACGACATCATGCTCACCCAGGAAGAATATTTGCAACTGTTACAACAAGGATTGTTCGAGCCAACTGACTCTAGTTGGGATTGCCAAGCATTTTATGTGAATAAACAAAGCGAGCAGATTCGAGGTAATAAGAGGTTAATAATCAACTACAAACCTATAAACCAGTTTTTAAAGGATGATAAGTTCAAGTTCCCAAAGATTCAAAATCTTTTTACTCATTTATCGAGAGCAAAAGTTTTTTCAAATTTTGATTTGAAATCTGGGTTTTGGCAATTGGGAATAGCACCTGATGAATGTTATAAAACTGCTTTCTGCATTCCAAATGCCTAATATCAATGGAAGGTGATGCCATTTGGTCTAAAAGTTGCTCCATCAATCTTTCAAAAGGCCATGACAAAGATTTTCCAACCTATCCTTTATAGTTATTTGATAACATTGATGATATCCTTCTTTTTTCTAATGACGATAAAGCTCATTTGTCATTGTTAGAACAGTTCTTTGACATCATCAAAACTCGGGGTATCATGTTATTTGAAAAAAAAAAGTTTCATAGGTCTTAGAGAAGTCAAGTATCTTGGCAAGAAGATAGCCAATGGAAAAATATAGTCAGGTCCTCATCTAGTCGAAACACTTCCTTCCTTTCCTGATGAAATCCTATCCGTAAAAGAACATCATCAACTGTATCAAATCCTTAATTCCAGACTCCACAAAATATACCAGCCAATTATCTAAGCTACTAAAAAAGAATCCCCCTCCTTGGAGTCATGAGCAACCCTTAGCCGTCCAAACCCTAAAGAGAATGTGTCAGAAACCTCTCCCACTTCATATTCCTTCCACAGGTCACAGGATCTGGGGAGCAATCATCATTGAAGAACTCAATGGTCACAAACACTATTGTGGTCATGCCAGCGACCAGTTCAAAAATGCAGAAAAACATTACCACACCACCATCAAGGAGATCCTTGTAGTCAAGTACAAGATCAAAAAGTTTGAGTTCCACCTGATCAGCCATGAGTTCACAGTCCAAATGGACAACTCCTCATTTCTGAAGATCATAGAATTCAAAAACAAAACCATCCCTATGCCACAGCTCCTTCGCCGAAAAGATTGGTTCTCCAAATACCAGTTCGAAGTCCAACACATCAAAGGGGAATCCAATATCCTAGCCGACCTATTGTCCAGACCAAAAAGGAAACCCTTGCCGAACCTTTTCTTTGATAGCCTACCCAAACATATGCACCTTATCTTTACCATACTGGAATTACAACCACCTGAACTAGCCCATCATGAAACAGTTATCCAAGCCAAGAAGTATGCCAGAAAAACCATGTTCAGACACCAAGCCTTAACCTATCAAGAACAAAACCAGTTACATGATGTATCCTTCGACCCAGATCAACCCTTCAGCAACATCATGCATCATCCCATAGAGATTAACAATTTTATGCTATCATCCCATAGAGATTGAAATACACCAGTTCAAGATGTTCTTTGCCAATCCGAATCAGTTTGGTAATGCATTATTATGGCATTATCTTACTCTTTTTCAGTCCACTCAAGATTGGTATGAAAACTGTTGCCAAAAGCTTCAACATGATCCAGAGAAGACATATGAGGTGTACATTGTACACTTAGACTATGTTATGGAAAAGCATATGGATTTCCAAAAGACATTTTACAAGCTAATGCCCTCTCCACGAATCAGCAAATAGATCTTCATAGAAACACCCTTGACTCCACCGTCCAAGCAACTAGCCCATGATGAACTCCTTGTTTATTTAAAATCCAACAATGTTTCTCCATAGGAATCACCAAATTACAGTTCAAATTATGCAAATATCTTGGAAGAAGATAGTCAACCTGAAGAAGACATTGTTTGGGACGGGAAACCAAACCCGTGGGAAGTTCCACTCTCAGAGGCTTACCACTAGTACCATTTAACCCAAAAGCTTTATCAAGGAGAGACTTGTAAGCCATGAAATGAACCAACAGCTTCAACATCACCCAAAGAGTCCCAGCCATCACAAACAATTCGATCACCTCGCCTCACAAGATAGAAGTTTCGGCCAGCTCACAAAAGAAATTGATTCTCTGCAACATTCTATTATCTTCACAAGCAATAGGAATATCTGGATACTTGTCATCAGCCGACTCCATGCAGCAACCGAATCATCAAGAAGGGGGAATTTCTATTCTCATCACTTCATCACAAGATGGAATCCTTTCTGAAGACACTCCACTATGGTTGTGGCGCCATTCTCCAGCATCACGTGATCTGTGTATAGTCATTATCTCTTGTCTTGTAATATTGTAATGTCCTTTTCCTTGAACTATTTCTATTTTGTCTTGTAGTATCTTATTTTGTAGTTTTGTCTTTTAGCTCTTTCTATATTAGGAATCCTCAACATGTTGCTGCCAATTCAAGAAAGATCAACATGAGTCATCACCAAGCATGAACTGGCAACCCTCAGAAGAAGAAGATTCATGTTGTCATTTAGTCATGTTAGAATCATTTTCGGTCATCATGTGATGTTTCATTATTTTGTTTGCCACATGATCTTTAATTGTACAGTTTTTCTTATCTTAGGTTGGAAGTGGCGAATTTTATTTTGTCTTAGGCATTAGAAGGGCCGACCTTCTATATTAAGGCCCTATAGGTTGTAGTTCATTTCAAGTTGGGATCAAGTTTGTTTTCCTCTACTAGTTTGCATTCGATTTTCCCAAGTTTAGTTAGAGTGTCTACTAGAGTTTCAGTTTGTAATCGAGTCTCTCGTAAAATATTTCCTATCAACAATATCATGAGTGTTTTCTTCAAAATGGTGTTCTAAATCATTCTCTCTCTCTCGAGAAATCTTTTTCAATTCCTTGAGGAGTCTATATTTCCCGTCAAGTATTCCCCAGTTATAGGTGATCTATAACAATCATATTAAAAGGCCCAGCCATTATCTCCAAATAGTGAGTTAGAGGAAAAGAGTAACTGCTTAAGAGGGATAGCTATAGGGGAAGAAGTACTCAGGATAAACTGTGTCGGGATTCCCTGAGGGAGAACCCTTAGTCTTTCAGCTTTGGTATATGCGTCCTTTCCTATAAGAATATCCTTACCATGAAATTTGTTTCCAAAAACGTTTAGCCAGATTATACAATCTGGAAAGAACTTAATTCCCACGGGGTGATTGGAAATGAGACTAGCTTCAAAGATTATTCCGTTTGCTGCTTGGAACTGAGCGTCTGTGTTGGTCCAGTATTCTGTTGGTAGAATATATTGATTAACCATAGTTTTCAACGCTCCTATATCTAAGAAACCAATGGCCTTGATCGGTTGAGCATACTTAGTTGCCTGCGAGGAAACCTGCACATGAGGAGGATGTATATTAGTAACAAAAGCAATGTCTGGAGTGTCTTTAACAGTAAAAATAGGTAGACATGGTTCTACTTCAGAATCATTTTCTAATACTTCAAATTCAGAATCAGTAATTTCAATGGCAAAGGCTGTGTCCAGGTCAGGATGACTTTGCTCTGAAAACATCGATTCAACATCAAATTCGGGATGGTCGATCGTCAGCTGTGTGACAAGCTTTGAAGCTTTGGCATTCTTGTTTGGGCAATTCTTTGCAAAATGGCCTTTCTTCTTGCAGACGAAACATCTATCTGATTTCGACTTCTTTGAGGCCTTCCATCTAAAATTCTTGAGGTTCTTCTTTGACTTGTACTTTCTTTGCTTGGGAGACTTCTTCTTGTGTGTGGTTTTGCAGCTACACTTCTTTGGCTTTGTGCACCCTACCTCATAGTTCGTGTTGCAGATCTTGTCTAGCTTCTTCTTTTCTTGAAAGAAGTTTTCAACAATCTTTCTTCTTTCACAGAGTTTGTCTAGGCATGTGAATGTGGCTTGATGGATTTCTAAGTGGCCGAGATTTGCCAATGTGTTTCAAGAGAGTTCGATCAGCTTCTCCAATTCTGGCTGGATCTCTTCTAGGAGTGAGGAAATGTATACCTGTTTGAGATTTGGATCTCTTTTACCACCAAGGCGGTAGTAAATCTCCGTCATTCTTTTGTAGTGCCGATTCAGATCTTTAGGCCTTAAAGAATGAAAAAACTGTTGCTTTTTTAATGCGGTGGTTTTTAAAAAACCCCTGCAATCAATTTACGACAGAGCAAAAAATGGGAGTTTTTTTAGCCACCACTTTTGCAAATAACGGGGGTTTATAACCCCTGCAAAATGCAAAAATGAACTCCATAATTATCATCATTTTTTGTAGTGAAATATCACACTTGCCAATGATATGTCACAAATTACCAATATAGAAAAGCTAGCACTCTCATAATAGGCAACTATTTGTCCTAAAGAATGCAGGAGAATCAGTGCAAGTAATACACGCCTGATAATGTCGTGAGCATCATGAAAGACGACTTAAGGGTTGATTGTTGAATATGGCAAGTGAGCATGCCATGCAATTTGTGTTTGGAGCACCAAAAGAGTCTTTTCAATTCCTCACCTCGTACTTTCACACATTGGCTATGGAGAATCTAGACACATTGCTACCATGGAGACAGACAATCCAGATAGATTCAAATATAGTTTCTGGGCTTATGCTTGTTTGAGGGGATTCATTCAATTCATATAGCCTATGGTTTCTATTGATGCTACGCACTTGAAGGAAAGGTTTAAGGGTATCTTGCTAATAGATGCATGTAAGGATGTAAATGAACAGGTTTGACAATCCAAACTATACGTTTTTTATGTTGAGTTCCGGGTTATTTTATGTTCAATTCCAGGTTGTTTTATGTTGAGTTTTGGGTTGTTTTATTTTGAGATCTGGGTTATTTTATGTTGACTTCTAGGTTGTTTTCAGATATACCTGCTAGCATTTGGAATTTGACAAGTTGAAAATTTCAATTCTTGGTCTTGGTTTCTTTTCAAACTCCAAGACGTAATTGGATATCTAGATGACTTGATCTCAGTTTCAAATGACAACCCTGGCATAAGAAAGGTTGTTATACAGGTGTACCAACCTAACAAGGTAGCACACGGGTTATGTTTCTATCATCAGAAGAATCAGTTTAAGTTATCACTTCCAAACCCGTTATTAGTTGCTCTATTCATCAATGCTGCCAACTCTTTCAAAGAAGTCAATTATGCAAGACACATGCAAAGATAGAGCAAGAAAAACAGGCTAACATATAAATGGCTTATTAACAAGGGTCTAAAGAGATGGTCTCGGGTCAAGTCACTCGTTAATCACTACATGTACACGACATCAAATATTGCAAAATCAATGAACTCAATACTGCTAGAGGCTCAAAAATGCAGATTACAGTGTTGTTAGAATTCATTCAGGACCGGCCTACGAAATGGTTCGAAGAGCAACATCGGTAAGCAACATTTTTTAACATCACTTTGAGCAAGTACTACAATAAATGGGTGAAGGGGAATCGACCTCGAATCCACAGAGAAACAAGATCCAAATCCCATATTTAAACAAATTTACACACAAATGAGAGATGAAACATACCTTTCTTGTCTGAAAATGCAGATCTGTCTATTGAGACAATCGAGATCTACTAGACTTAAGGTCTTCTAATCTATTCCCTATGAACAGTCTGGGTGAACAGACAAGAATAGAAAAAGAGGAATCTTATTTTTTTTGTTTTTTTGTGGAGTGGCGGTTGTGGAATGATGAACAGACGTACTGGAATTTTCTTTTCAGAAAATCACATTTGTTCTCAAAGTAGGGTTTTGAAAAAATCTTTACATCTAATTCTGGGAAATAATAGGATATAAATAATCCTAAAATAACCTAATTAGAAGTTGGGCTTCTATGGGCCATGACCCAATAAGCC